>JARGYA010000558.1:0-81494 GCA_029204335.1 Mycena vulgaris
CCGTCTTGGGTGGTATCGCGTGATATCGCGTGGTCTAGAAAATATTGGGCAGTCTTGAGATCGTCTTGAATTGTCTTAGACTGCTTCTGTCGTGAAAGAGTTCATGGAATCATAGACTACAGGATTCATTCACAAGTTCTAAGCCAGTCGGGCCTTCGGAATGAGTCAATGGCGTCAGGCAGCGGAGTTAGAAATTTCGCTCCCTCCCTATCACGACCATCGTCGACGCCGCTGTGCTCCCCGCCCTCTCCCGCCCGCTCGCCCAGCGATGCCTCAAACTTGAAACGGATGATGCTTTGCGATCTTCACGTCCCCCGAGCTCGCTGAGCGTCGCCCTATTACAGTGGGTCTCCATTCGGTCTTCTGACAAAGGTATTGAATATTAGACTAGTGACGAAGATATGGGAATCATCGGGAGTGCGACACGCACATTAACACGTTAACACGGATCGCCAAATCGCCCAAAGGCGCGCGTGCTTGAAGGGGCGCAGGCCGCCGTAGACGCAGGGGTACTGGGAGAGTGCCTTGCCAGTCAGCTTGACTCGCTGAGCTCGGGTATCCGGAGATGTACATGCTGAATGCTGGGAGAGCTTGCCTCTCACCGCTCCACAGCGACTGCCGTCTTGGGTGTGAAACCATGCGTCCGTCTCGCATCGCATCTAGGATGAGTCTTTCTCCAAATTATATCGGGGTTATTCACGGGGGAACGAACACAGTGATACATGCCTTCGCCCGGGCTCGGTCTTTGCTCTTGTCAAGATTAGCCAATATCCAGATGGCGTCGCGGCTCTTGCAGCCACAAATATCTTGGCGTACGTTTCCAGCATTATGGAGTCCCGGATCGCAAACTGCAATTGCACACATGCATAATTCTTAGAAACCTCTCTCAGTACAAACCCCGGCGGCCTGTACTCCCTTCAGAGCGGCATCCCCGGTGAGCTGCATTTTAACCAACCCGTTTAATTTCAGAACATGTATGAATGCATAGGGTTCGAATGAAATCAATCGGATCCGGACGTATATTGGAGGTATAAGCAAGTACAGGTTCAGAAGTCCCAATCCACACTCCGAGAGTCACGAGAAAATACACAAACCACATATGAACCACATAGATTAAACATAATGATCGGACTTTGCAAGCTTACCCCCAGGATATATCCATACCGGTTTGATCAGACACGATACCACCCCAGCGGGCACTAGCGGCACTCCCCTGGGGACGCTCGAAAGGCGGGGTGATACTAACGTGAGTCGGCCAAAAGCGCCAGAGGTCCAGGGCGTTTAGGTCCGATGGCAGATGCAGAATGATGTTCAGCATTCGCAGTCGGGGCGTGTCTGTTTGCTCGGAGAAGGGAGATTGTTGGTTATGGCAGCGCGATTCGATAAGCGTTTGTAGAACGGGGTGGTACGCATCACTGGTGTCACAGTGTTTGAGGCGGAGATGGCTGAGTTTCGGGCATAAAGGCGGCTCGGTGGATGATGAGGCGGCTATAAGTGCTTCCAAAATGGGCATGAGCTCGACGGAGGGGGAGCCTAATGGATGCAATGGCGCCAAATCGAGCTTCACGAGTCCGGGTAGACGGCGGAGGCATCGTAGGAGGGATTCAACATCGCCCATCGCCTCATCGACGCGGAGCGTGGAAAGAGCACAAGACGAGCGCTCAACCAGCTCGTCGATTGCGAGCATCACGTCTGACGAGACGGGCGCCGCCGATCTGCGGAAACTACGGGGATTTTGGAGGTTGCGGATTGCTAGCGTCTTCAGCGCAGGAGTGACGAAGCTGCCCATAATGCGCGCCAAGTTGAATCGTAGAGTGATCGCGGATGCGGCAGTGAGGGAGAGCGTGTGTAGGTGTGGAAGTGTGACTGGAGAAGGGTCCGCGGAAAGTCTGAGCGTGGGCCCACGGTCGGAGGGAAACGCTAATTGACAGCTCTGGAGGTTGAAGCATTGTTCGACGAGCTCCATGGCCTTCCGTAGGTTGAGAGTGAAGAAGCCGGAAAGGCATTCCAAGGACAGCGTTGTAATGCGAGTCCAGGAGCAAACAGGAAGACGGTGACCGTTATTACATTTCAGCGACAACGCCCGCAGATTGGGAGGAACGGCGCAAAATGCTAAATACTCAGACTCCGCCGGGCCCCAGCGTGTATCAACAATATTGATTGCTTCCAGTAGCGGCACGTCTTCTGGCCGAAGAGTATGTAGCGGAGATAAGGACTCGCCGGGTACCTGGATGAGAGTGATCGACTTCAGGCGTCGGCAGTACGAGAGGATGATACCCAGGAAATCCGGCGTAATGATATCCAGGGTGGATTCGTTGAATAACGAGATCGATAAGGGCCAATCGCCCGAGCGCTGGAGCCAAGTACGAAGTCCCTCACAACGCTGCGCGACAACGGCGTTAGCGGGTGGCTCCACTCCGTCTAGAGGGCTGATGTAGTGCGGGGGGGCGACGACGTGAAGGGATGACCACAGCATGGGAGTCGACAGTGAGATTGTCCGCCAGGCACTGCATACCCGGCCCAAGAGAAGGGGAGGCTCAGAGGTGTGCATGACGGCATCGTGCCCCGCTGGCAGGCACGCCATGAATATCTCCTGCAAGATTTCGGGTGGGAGCGCACGCATCGGTGAGATGAGTGCGTAGTAGGGATAGATCCGGTCATTCAGCGCCACGCTTCGTCCATTGGATGTGATTAGCCGGCAGCGATCTATCTCAATTTCCGCAAAGAGTCTGAAAAGCTTCTCCGAGCCTTTCGTGCAAAACTCCTGGATCTGCGTTCGTTCCGACGCGGAGGGGACATAGTTCGTTTCCAGATGTTCCTCAAGGTAGGTGAGGGCCGAAGTATCCATCGCAAGATCTTGTTCGCGTATCATCCTAACGTGGAGGAGGCCCAAGACTGCCGCGTGCGGGGTCATTCCACTATCTTCGAGTCCTTGCAGGGTTTCACGCAACTGTATTGGGAGGCTCAGTTATAAATCCAGTGATGGACCCATTACTGACGATACTCCAACTCTCGGGCCAGTTTTGGGGGATCCCAGGGATTTCTGCGCAGGATCTTTCTGAATTTTAGAGAGCATTGCGCGGACGGCACAAATATACTTTACTGGTGAAGGTAGTCTGGCCCCAGGAGTTCTGATAGTTCCGGCTGAGCATCTTGTGCGGGATCCATGGGTTTCGGGAAGGTGGTCAAAAGGTGGTCGCGGCGGTGGCAGATAAGTTAGTGACACAGCCTCAACACAGCCCCGATTATAATCACCACGTGCCGTAGCGACACAGCCACACGCATTTGGTTGCAACCACTGCCACCAGAATATTCGAACAGCCTTCGTCACGGTAGCTCGCCACGGTGGACTGTTTCGCTGCAGACACGGCGGATTCCGAGCCCGTGGAGAGAAACGCATGTGATTTATCAAGTGACTTATCAAAAAAGCTGTGTCCGTTGGGCAATTCAACTTGGTGCTCAACTTCTAAGTAGTACCAGTTTCTAGGATTAGGCTCAATTCAGATATTTACATGGGACTCTGGAGAAATCTTCCGACAGTTTACCAAGCTTCTGTACACAATCCGATCCACCCAGCGTTCCGGGAATGTGGCAAATATTTACGCTCGAAGCCAACCTTTACCTTGCATCGCGCGCTCAGCTTGCAAAGAAACCATTTGGACATCTCGGGGAGTGCGGAATAATGATAATCAGTGGATATTTTCATTCGGAGGCAACAGGGGACTCCACTGTGGTTTCTGACCGGGATCTTCAAGCAGCGAGCTTCCCGAGACTCGCGCCCCAGACTGAATAATATGCCGCGACCATGCGCCGGGTGCAACGCCTTGGTACGGCGGAGGACGAAGAGAATGAGGGGGCGGAGGAGGAGCCAGCGCATCGTGGACCCGTCGCCTCCCGACCTGAACATGCTGCGAGTTGACCGCCAGTAGAGAACTGTCGTGGCACGGGGTATCGATGCGCCAATCAATGGCTGCGCGCGAAGTGCATGAGGCCGACGAGACTCACGGTTGATGCAGAGGGCGATGAGCAGGACTCCGGCCACGAGAATTCATTCGGCTGGAGCTTAGGGGCTGCTCCGTCTGAGATGTTGAGGCGGCTCTGCAGGTGGGATCGAGTCACTGAATATGGTAACCAGGAGTTCCGGAAAGGTCCGAGGGCGGTTGAAGAACTAATACGATGGGACCGAAAAACAGAAGGCATAACGCTCTTTCACCCGATGAAAGCCGCATACACTGCGTTCAGGTGCCGCATAGCCACAGCGCACCATGGCCAACATCAGGCGAGCCATGGGCGAGTCGTTGTAGCCCAGCCGCCGTGCAGCCGCCTCCCCACGGCACCACGGATCCAGTGAGCCGGCTACCTGGCAACAAAAAGGTAGCGGGAGCTTACCGAACCTCGCCGGGCTGCGGCGAGATGGTCGTGGCTAGCCGCCTAGCCGGGATAGCCGGTAGGTACCGGCACCTTGCCAAACCTCCCCGTGGCCTTGGGTATTACGGCGCTGAATGCAGTGTATATTCTGCGAAGTTGAGGGCCTAATCCCACAATGGCGATGGAGGCGGATAAGAGGTACAAGTTAGAGTGTGGCCCTCCCGATTGATGGAGGCGAGCACAACAAATTAAAGGCATATCTGCCCGTTCTCGGGAGCAATACCACGTTGAAACCACGTGGACTGAGACGTAGGCACGACAGTCTGAGGTGCGAGTCTGTCCGGCTGACGCGTCAGAGATAGACATCGAAGATACAGCGCTTTTCTTCATTCGGCACGCCACACCACGTCCATCACGGTCCGAAATAAGTATAAAAAGCACACAGTCATCAAGGTATAAATGCCCAAGAACTGCTCCGTAGCCACCCATGGCAGAACCCCTCACCACGCACCCAGACCAGTGGGTCGACCGCTGCGGCGCGCGTCGCACAGTCCCGATGAAGGTGCTCATCCTCAGCTATCCGCGCACGGGGACTGCTTGTAAGCCCGGAAGTTAACGGATGAAGGGCCGGGCTGACGAAATTCTAGCGATACGCGAGGCGCTGCAGATCCTCGGCTATAACGACGTGCACCACATGACCTCCATTTTTTCCAACCCGCCGGAGGCAGATATGTGGACCGAGGCCATCAACGCGCGGTTCTTCGGGCAGGGGAAGCCGTATGGGAGGGCCGAGTGGGACCAGCTACTCGGCCATTGTCAGGTGCGCAGCGGAGCTCTCGCCTCCGAAATGGAGTTGAATGCTGGAACTTCCCGCAGGCTGTGACGGACACGCCCGCCGCTATGTTCGCTGAAGACCTCATTTCCGCGTACCCCGACGCCCAGTTGATCTTGGGAACCCGCGACGTAGACGAGTGGTGGAAGTCCTTCACAGGTTCCATCGGGCCCGTAGTGAACAGCCGTCGCTACCACCTCGCAGCATACCTCGACCCCCACGGTCTCGGGAAAGTCGCCCGCCTCGCGCAACTTATCGTTTCGGTGATTATTGGTCCCGTCACGACCGAAGAAACAGCGAAGACGCGGTATATTGAGTACTACAGCAAGGTGCGAAGCATGGTGCCGAAGGAGCGATTGCTGGAATACAAGGTCAAGGAGGGGTGGGCGCCGCTGTGTGCGTTCTTGGGGAAGAAGGTCCCGGGTGTGGAATTCCCACGGACGAACGATAGCAAAATGCTGCGCGACAGATTTGAGGCGACTATGGATGTGATCTTCAGCCGGTTTGCGCTGCGGACGGTGCTTCCGTGCGTCCTCTTGATGACGGGAGTGGTCTTTGCGATGTATGCGAAGGTTTGACGACTCAATAAGCTCTTGATAACTTGCAATTGAATACTTGGAATTGTGGCACAAGAGCTCCATGGCGGCGGAGCGAATATTACAACTCTTTGCGGAACTTAGGGCGCGGGCACTTTTCTTTTTCTTTTCGGGCATTTTACGATACTTTTTGGCTTTTTGGCCGCCCTGGGCTCGATTCTGCAAGCGACGGCAGTTGGTTCTGGTGCTTTGAGCTGGAAGATATGTTGAATGGACGCGGCGAAGCGCCGTAAGAGACGTGACGCTGAAAGTGTTTACTCTCAGCCCAATCAAAATGTGAAGGGAAGCACTTAAACGTCGTGGTGGGCCCACCGGCACCTCCTGTCGTACCCCCATTCAAGGTAGCATAACCCACTAGTTGCTTGACTGAGATACGCGTCAGAATTCCAATCTTTGAAAATTTCGACGGCACCCACCAGGAGCAGCCCGCACATCGATCTTGGCGGCGCTGACCAAAGCGACGAGAAGGGAAAGGACGGAAAGACGAGGGAACATGGCTGTGCGTTCTGACCGTGGGGAGTCACTGCTGGGGAGTCTGAAGGTAACCAGATCCTCGACCGCAACCTTTGTTTATATGCGCCCCAACCGTACCGTCTGGACGGCCTCGAAAAAGAGGATCTTCATCGGAGTCGAACAAGGGGTGGTGACAATGGAGAGGGCTGAGCCTTACATAACGCAATGGCTCGATCTTTCCGGTTGCCTCAAACGCACAGTCAGCCTCGCAGGAGAACGTCTAATCCTCGGGAAAACAGGACATGATACCGTGACCTTCAGGAAATAGCCGTCGATCATGATACTGTGCCCTAGCTCGGCCACGGCGTCCTCTCATCTGCAAGTTCTCTTATGCGCGACTCCGTGGGGCCGTGATGAAGAGGAATCGGTCTAAGCAGAAATTAAGACACGGACCACATCATGTCTACTGCATGTGTCGCCGACGGGGATGATCACGGAAGTAAAGCCGACGGCGGAGGAGCCCGGTCCGTCGGGACGCGAACGCCCCCAGTACAGCGGCAGCAGATGGATGGGTACAGGCCTGTGATCAGAAACGAGTTGTGATACTGTCGTGATAGAATGCAAATGGTTCACCTTAGATATAGACTGAGCCCGCACGGGCCGTATACTTAAAAATGCGTCGGGTTACTATTCCTACAGCACATGTAGCCAACATGTCACAGCAGTAGGAGTTCTACTGGGCGCTGTACTCCAGCTGAACTGCATCAAAGCCAAGTGGAGTCATACTGTGTAGGGCTTTGGCCCGAGCCTCTACGCTCACACACTCCCCGAACTAAAAAAAATGAACCTTAAAATCAATGCGCTACGAACTTGTGGCCACGGTTACGCGTCCCTCGCCTGCGCCTCCATCAGCGCCTCCTCCAACTGCGCCTCCTCCCCCGGATCGGGAAAGTCTAGTTGGATAATGGCAGAGAAGCACGCCGCGAGCCAGCACCCCAGCAGTGTGATATCAACCGCCGCCCCGGACACGCCGTCCGTAATGAGGCTGAGGGCGCGCCACACGGAGGAGCGGTAGGAAGAACCCCTGCGGTTGAGCGTGCCAAGGCAGTGCGCGCGCGACGATGGCGGGTCTGAAGAAGGATAATGAGAGTGCGAGGGGGTGTTCACCGGGGAGGATCGCGATGGCGTCGAGCGCGCGGATGCACGCTGGGATGTCGAAGGCGGGAGAGTTGTGGAAGGATGAGGCGGCGGCGAAGGTGATGTGGATTCGCTCGACATTGGACTCTGCTGGGAGGAGGTGCGGGATGTAGGACGCGGGAGCAGTGAGGTCGGTAATGCGGCCCGGTACTGCAGGGACGATGTGAACAATGTCAACGAGGGAACCAGGAAGGAGGGAGTGCGGCTCGAGGGCGAGCCTCGTCATTGTCGGGTGGCGGTGACCAAAGTCCATTACGTCGACGAGCGCGCAGTTGGCGCCTTCGGCGATGGTGAGCGTAATGAGAGATCTTCCGAGATCGAGCGCGGTGAGGAGGGCAGCGCGCTGGGCGTCTGTCAGCGCGGGGAGCCGTGGGATGGTGAGGTCCTTGAGGGGCGTGTACAAGGGGCTGCTGAAGGCCACTAGCGTGAAACGGTCGGGGGTGTCCGTGAATAGTGATTGAACGCGCATCCAGCGGCCGTAGAGCCTACCCAAGTCTTCGGCGATGCGCTGCTCCTGGGTCCAACGGGGCTCGAAGACACGACGAGCGAGCAACGCGAGGGCTACCCCCGGATTGAAGACGCCACAGAAGAGGTATGCCAGTGCGGTCGGGATGGGAAAAAAGGCATCAGAAATCAGATTGGCGAGACTAAATTCCCAGGCGCTGCGCATTTCTGGGTGAGGGACCATTTTCCATAGGATGGGCCGGTTCTGATGACGCGAGACGCGAACGGAGCTTCGCTCGACTACGACGATCATCGGGCTGGGGCATCAGACGCAGCCGAAATAATCTTCGCGACCGCCAAATGGTTCTTGGATTCGCCGTAGGAGTTGTGGATGAGGATGTCTGGAATAGGGGGTACGGCCGCAAGAGCGGAGGGCAGGTTCCGTGAACCGGTCATTGCAACCCTTGTCGGCGACATGATGAGCTTCCGCACGCGATAAAGATGGGATGCAACAAAGATGAGGAAGATCGAGTCCCCGTCGACGAAGAGTGTTTCTGATTCAACATCCTGAGCAGAGATTTCATATCGCGAGAGGAGGGGGAGAATTTCAAGGCCTCGGAGACGCCGGGATGTACGATAGAAAGCCCAAAGGTCGGTATTATCGATTTCTAGAAGGACTATCTCGAGGAGCTCGTTCGGGAGCCTCAACATGAGGCTTTCCCCGCCAGAATATTAGAGAACTGTCCGAGATGATCCTCAGGACACCGTCGAAACGAAGGAATCACAAACCGCAAGAGAAGGAGATGGTGGTTGTTGACAAGGATCGGCAAGGGCAACACGGTCCCACCTAAGCAACAAGTACAAAGAAGCCCAATGATCCGAATTGATCCGAACTTTGTTTGTCTTCTGCCGCGACCATCCTTCGTCGCAAACTCTCGGTGCTGCTCCGGATCTCTGACGAAAGAATATGAATCTCTTGTATACGTCTGGCTAAGATCTCCTCAGCCTCTCCAAGCTCTTGTCGGGCGGAGCGGTTTGCCAAGGCGCTGGCGGAATAATACATTCAATCGGTTCAATTACATCGACGTGGCGGGCATGCGAAGTCTCGCGAAGGCTCGACGGTTCTGTGTAATCGTTAAGTTCTTCCGGACCACCGTTATCCCTGAATTGCCTGAATCGACTTCCTCGAAGTTGCATCTTGTTCTGCTGGCGAAATTCGAATCGATTAACGGTAAAATACAAGAATGGCCTGTCTGGTTGTATTGCTGGTTGAAAAAAGCCTTAATTGACAATTTATTGCAAGCTCCGGGGCGAAGGCGCTAGTGGATAAATCTATTCAAGCCCTGGGAGTCTGACAATCCACCCAAATAATTGTGCGGTTCTATGTACAATCCCTTTGGTTCTTCTGGCGAATCCGCAAAGTCGGACGCAAATTTAACGTGAAACGTCAAAGCGGCTACTCCTTCTGGATGCGTCCCAAGTCATTATTTCTGCCGTGATCATCGATCGCTGGAGTCCAGGCCGCAAGGTCCAAGCCAAGCGCTGGCTCGATATTCAAGTGGATGGACATTGGTGACTCAGTTCGGGGACACCAGCTGAATTCTCACCAACGGCACCGCAAAGTAAGTTACACGGGAGACCCGGGGCAATGGTACTTGTTATTTTCAGCTGCGGTCCAGGCGAGTCGCCAGCTTTCCCCGATCTTCCGGCTTATTTGGACGATCGGACCCTTCGGTGGCCCACCATTGTCCTGGAATTTCCAGATTCAGAGTTGGTCCACGTGCGAGGACTTTAAAAAGGCGTCACCCAACCTGCCGCTCTTGTTTCTACCCACATTCGATAAGTGGCGATGGACGCTCCATCCAGCTTCACCCTCTTCCCAGACGAAATCATCGACGAGATCGTCCAACACATGCCGCTCTCAGATCTACTTGCCTTCTGCCGCGGTGATGATCGACTCCACGCCATCTGCTTACCCCACATCTATGGGGCGGTCGAGCTCACTGAGACGGGTTCATTGGTGCAGTTCTGTAAGACCTTGCGTTCGCGCAAGGCGCTCAAAGCCCTCGTTAAGTCGCTCTCAATGTGAGTGGCAAGACCTGGTTCTACCACCCCTCCATCTCACCCTGGAAATCTAGCAATTGCCACGAGGACATTTTCGCGTGTACACCCAGGCGCCGCCGGCTCAAGGGTGTGCCCCAATTCTCGCCCGACGAGGAGGAGATCCGCGCCGCATGCGCCGCTGCCATCAGTGGCCTCCACAACCTCGTGGACCTAACGCTCGCCCGTCCCTGGTCCATCATTCCCCTTCTCCCGCGCCGCGCGTTCCCGCAGCTCCGGACCCTGGACATCACCTTCTCACCCCACCTCGCCGGATTCCTCGCCGACCACCCACGCATCACCTCCCTCTTCGTCGAGCCTCTCTACAAGACTGCGCAATTCTTCGTCCAGATCCCCGGCATGCACCTCCCCGCGCTGCGCGAGTACACGGGCCCCGAGGTCGTGGCCAGGGCCGTCCTCCCTGTCTCCAGCGTGACGACAATCACTGTCTACTGGGATCCCCCGCCGCTCCGCCAGCGCCTCGCCACTGAGTGCCTCTCTAGCCTCGCGCTCTCGAATACGCCCGTCACGACGCTCCGCAACATCATCAACGGCTGGCAGGCCCCGAGCCCGCTCGCCATCGCTCAGGCCCTTCCCCGCCTCGAGATCCTGGAGTTCCTAAACCTGCGCCGTGACTCCTCCCCGGAGCAGCGAGCGGTTCGTCCCCCACTCGTTGCGTCTCATCCGAGTATGCTAACGTCCACCCCCCATGGCCAGGCCTTCCTCCGCGACCTCGCCGTCGCACTCCCATTGCTCCCCCGCCTCACGACGCTCGTCGTCCACGAGCCCGGGCACGACCACCCCAATACGCCGGCAACATTCAAGAAGGAGTGGAGCCTCCTAAAGCACTGGTACTCCCTCTGCCCCACGCTCACGGAGTGCATGCTCCTCAGCGGCACGCGCTGGGAACGCTGGCCCGAGGCTCCCATGAAGTGGGTCCCTGTTCGGGCTAGCGACGAATTCTATCGGTGGTTTGGCTCAATGATTACGGGTCCGGATGGAGAGTGGCGCGAGATATAGACCCCTTCTGCGCCGACCCCCGCACAGACCCTTTCGTATAAAACAGATACACGTCGATATCGGTCTCCTTGTTCCATGTATATACTTCCCATGCTACGCGGTGTATTCTATGCCTTCCCACATGCTTTCGTTCAGGCTCCAGGACCACTCTATGATTGCCCCGGGTCGTCAGTGGCCGACTAGGTTCTGTTGGAATTCTACAGCTCCTGGGTTCTGTTCGATATTCCCGCTCCTGTGTCTAGTGGCAATCTCTGTTTTAATCCCAGCCCATCGGGCTGCCTGTATGAGCAATAAATGCCAGCTCAAGAGATCCCGGTTTGGTTATATTCATCCAGTTAAGTTACGCTCCATATTTAGTTTCTACCCCCGTGCGTGGATCAATATTATTGTACACCTCAATGTAGATTGTTGCACCGTAAACTCTGAATCAACGCCGGGGTGAAGCGACGGAATATCTTGTATAACTTCATAACTACGAAGTTCTGCCGGGCGAAGTCCTCCACCAAGTAGATGGGGGTGCAGAAGTCCAACTGCTCAATAACGAATATTTCCCGCGTGATGGAGTAATATAACTTGGAGTCGTGTTTGATTCGGCTTGGCGATGGGAAGTGTGCGGAGGCGCTCGCGCAGTTGTGGAATAAATCTGGGAGCAGAATTGAGAGGAATGAGGGAGTACAAGTGGAGGGCTCAATCGAGGCGGAAAGAGAGAGTGGAATAAACTAATTAACAATCGGAGAATCAAATATGCTTCGTGCTCGCAAGCCGTGCGAAGGGCTAGTGAAATGATAGTCACATTCCCCGCTCTTGAAGTTTGGCGGGGTTTCCTTCAGGTGGAGCGAACATGCCACCATTGACCACAGAGTTGTTACTCCACAGTTATGCTGCGGGTGGTTAACCTCGAGCCTCAGGTGTCAGGCCGTCGATGGCATCCGTAGACCTGTGATCTTCAGCCGGTAACATGGAGCGATACGAAACAGCAGACAGCAGTCTGACCGTGAGATATGTAACCCTTCTAGTTACCCTCTTCAAGCTCAATGTTATCGGAGGGACGTTGAGAGGAAAGTTCACATTGATTCAAACACAAAACGAGTCATTCTATTCAACGAACATGATCTTGGATCAACTACTGGTAACACCCCCTCAGCTGAAGTTCCACGTAACCTCAATCACCCCGAGACTCGGATCTGCCAACGCCGCAAACGCACCGGCCGTCAAGTCGATCCCGCCTGCCTGGCATCCCGGGCACAGGTCTTGCACGTTGACGGTGATGGAGGCCCCGTTGTCTGTGCAGTTCACAGTCAGCGGGCGTCAGGCGATGGGAGGGAGAGGCTTACACTGAACGTTGATGTTCTGCCCACAGTGCGCACCGCCGGCGTAGTCCGCGCTGTTGAGTGCAACGGCAAAGTCGGAGTCCTGGATCGGGTTCCCGCACGCGCCGAGGTTGCCTCCGGGGTTATAGAACGTCGCTTCATTAAAAATTGTGAGCAAGCAGAACACGGGTAGGGACGCGATATTCAATCGCACCTGGGCCGGTGGTCCTGGGGATGAGGGCGCCGGAGACGGCGCTGACTGCGAGCACAAGGAAAGAGGTGGGGAGAAGGGAAGAGCTAGTGAACTTCATGTTTGGTTTGGATGCTGTATTAAGCTTGTTGTGAATGCCTGGAAAATGAAGTTGCTTTTATACCTTCAAACACACGCGTGGTGAATATAGCGCCCCCGATGAGCAAGGATATTGCGGTCGGGCGTATTGCTAGGATCACCGCTGATGATGCCGGTGTATATTGTACCCCAAGTGCCTTGTCGTTGGCCTACGGGATGCACAAAGGCATGTGTCATAAATCGGTCGGTGAAGTGGAGCTACCCACCAATAAACTTGGTTTTTAGCGCCGACAGCTGTGTACGGGTTTCGCTCTTGGTTAAGTCAAGACTATGCCGGGTGTAACAATGGCGACCCCGTTGGTGCCGGGCGGCGGAGGTGCTGAAATTCCAGAAGGAATGTCCGAGAAGTTCCACGATTGCCTTTGGGGTTGTTGAAACCAGACACCGGAACATTGTATATCGACCGCAGATTATTGCACAATGTACACTCACCTAAGAGGCACCTACAGAACCGGATTGCTTTATTGGGCGTTCATAACCACGCGGATATTTATATATAGGCATCTTCATGTTTGCCGTGTTTCGGTACACTCGAGACTAACTGTTGGAGACATTGCCTGTTTCTCGAAGTAAAATCCGCCCTCGGTGGTGATAATCATTACCCCTCGCGAGACCTTGATTGCCTCTGAGCCGAAAGTTTACGATAATATGCAACCGGACAGTGCCCAGAGGATCTAATCTTGAGCCTCGGTTGACCTCGGCCGGACCAAACTTACCTCATGGGATTTATTTATTTACTGAGGTTACGATTTACCAATTAGGGGATTGGGATGTGGACAGTGGTGCACCTGACATTGCTAAGTGGCAGGCATCCAAAAACAAAGAACCTGGACGACTGGGGATTTCGACTGGTTACGAGCTGACCATGACTTTTTATTACACTGTTCAAAACAACCGGTTTATAAACCGGTTTTCAAATGGGTCGGGCAAAGTGGTCCGTTTATAATTATATCCGGGGGTCGGCCGTCGGCAATATCTGACGGCATGCAAAATTTCCTTCTGGAGTTCCAGCGCCTCCGCCGCCCGGCACCAACGGGGCCGCCATTGTTACACCCGGCATAGTCTTCCAACAAACTTGGTTTTTAGCGCCGACAGCTGTGTACGGGTTTCGCTCTTGGTTAAGTCAAGACTAACTTCTCGGACATTCCTTCTGGAATTTCAGCGCCTCCGCCGCCCGGCATCGACGGGGCCGCCATGATTGTTACAGCCGGCATAGTCTTGACTTAACCAAGAGCGAAACCCGTACTGTCAGGGACTGGGTAGCTGACCACCCTAGGTAGTTGACCACTTGGGCATTCCACAAGCAAAGATATTTTCTCGCCCCGAGATTATAGTGGCAGGTAAGAGTACATGTCGAGACGCGACTGCGATTGCAGTTTGCTGCAGTTCAGTGGCCTGATTGATGAGATGCTGTGGCTGTTGCCGGAGCAGCGGGGAAGCCGAACACGTGGTTTTCTTAATTTCGGCCGCCCATCACTTGGGGAAAATTGCGTGTACTATTTAGACCAAGTGTTCACCGGGTGTGACCAGTGACCTCAAGTGTTCATCTTCGAAGCGTTCATTTCGTGCGAAATTGCCCTTTTGAGCGATTTTTCGCCATTTTCCCACGCATTTTACAGCCAAAATCGCCTTCCCGAGGGCCAGTGACCCGGGACAAGTGAAAAAAGTGTTCAG
Source organism: Mycena vulgaris (assembly GCA_029204335.1). Classification (NCBI taxonomy): domain Eukaryota; kingdom Fungi; phylum Basidiomycota; class Agaricomycetes; order Agaricales; family Mycenaceae; genus Mycena; species Mycena vulgaris. The sequence continues at coordinate 14,344 of JARGYA010000558.1, forward strand.
TTCAGGCCAGATTGTGCCCAGTGGCTGAACACTTGGTTGAAATAGTACAGTATCTCTCGCAACTCTCTATCAATCCACGGCCTTGGGCGCGCGTTCTACTCAGCCGATGTCTGCCTTCGATCTACCCACTCATTCAGGCCCCTGATGGGCACTCCCATCTCACTATCGACCCGAAGATTGCCTTTATTATGCGAAAGGCGACGTCAAAGGGTATGAGATGTCCAGCGCTGTTCATGGCGCAGTAGATCTGGCCCTCCTCGAGGACGCTGGAAAGGATATTAACCGAAGGAATGGAGAAGGAGTGTGGAAACACACTCGAACTCGTCCGCAATCCCTTGGGTGTTTGGTTAGAAGCAGCGTGAATCAGCGGAAGTGCACATACCCATCAAAAACGCGCCATCGGGCACCAACACCCGCTATAATCACCATCAGCTGAATTGAATCCCAACATGAAACTCAATATACTCACCGCCTTATACTTCAAATCGCGCAATGGCTGGCACTTGATACACCTCACCGCATTCCTCAGCAGCAGCTGATCCTTCAGCCCCGCCCTTACCATCTTCCCCACCGGCACGAACGCGTTCTTCCACACATGCCTCTCCGCATACCGCTGACGCCCTTTGTCGAGCGCGTTGTCGAGCGCGCCGGGCAGCAGCTCGAGGTTCTGCGCGTGCTGGATCTGGCGCTGGAACGCCTGCAGGAGCGCGCGCGTGCTGAGCCCGAGCGCGTCCATGACGCAGATGGTCTGGCGGTTCCGGTGCGCGGGGGCGTAGCGCGCGGCCTTCATCACGCTCAGCGCCTGGTGCGGCTAGGCGAGCTTCGCCATCGAGGGGCAGATGCAGACTTGGTTATGCTCGAGGTGCGAGTGCACGAAGAGCACGCCTTTGATGCTGCGGGACGTCAGGGTATCAGCAACGGGCGGCAGTGGGGGTCGACTCACCCGCCCATACGGATCTGCACCGCCGACCGCGCGGCCTGGTCGCTCCAGCGCCTGGCTGCAGTTTCCCACCCCGTCCGTGGACACACTACATACGCATTCAGTTCAATTCCTCTTCTTCGACACGCGGTCGGCTGGCAGTGCGCGTTGGTGCTCCTGTTGTTGCTCCCCACCGGCACCCACACGAGGGGCGGCGAGGTGGCGTAGGTGCGCCTGGGGCCCGGCGAGCGCGCGGCGCTCGAGGCGGAAGAGCGCGCAGGACGGTGAGGCGCTGGCTGAGGTGCTTTACGGGCCATAAATGGTGCAGGATGTCCGGGACTGTGTGTATAACATTTATTCATCAGTATTGTATCGTATTGCACATCACGGAGGAAGGAGGGAGAGGAAAGGAGGGGCAATGGATTCCCCTTGTGATCAAAGGACGGATACGGCGGAGCGAGATGTGAGCAGACCATCTCGACGATCTCGAGAATCGTCCAGCAGCGGTGCATCTAGAATGGTGGCGCAAGAAAGAGAAGTGCGGAACCCTAACCTTACCATCAATTCATGAGGATCGGCCGACAGGCCGATATCAATCGGCTCAAGTCGGCCAGCTGTGTTGAACTTCCAACAGACTTCAACCGGATGCCCGGGATTCGTCCCGCAGATATTATATGACACTGAATCCTCATGGCACTCGCAAGTATCAATACGCTAATTTACGGACCACGGGCCGATGTAAGTAGCCTTCGCGATGCGCGGCTTCAATGCGGTCCACACGTGTATGTACACAACCATACCTTTGCCACACCTTCAACACACTTCTCCCTCATATAGTGCCCGTTCCACGCCTTCAGCAGTAACTCAATGTCAGACACACCTCCCCCGTCCTCTTCCCTCATCCCCGGGCCCCCATTCAACGACCCAGACGCCGATGTCATTCTTCGCTCATCCGATGGCATCGATTTCCGCGTCCATCGTGTCATATTATCGCAGGCCTCACCGTTCTTCAAGCATATGTTCACGCTGCCTCAGCCGAACTCTGAACCGGAGCTTCCAACGATTTCGATGGCAGAATCTTCCTCCGTGCTCGAGGAGGTTCTGCGGTTCTGGTATCCCGGTGCCGTGCCCGTGGCAGTCCGGACGTTGGATAAATTTCGGGAGATGGCGGAGATTCTTTTCCTGAAATACGACATGCAGTTCCTCGTTCCACGCGCAAAGAGGGATTTACGAGACTATATGGCGGAGGATCCTGTGGCGGTGTTCGCCATTGCGTGCCGCCTTTCATGGAAGGACATCGCACTGGACAGCGCAAAAAGTACGCTCAGGATTCCACTGCGTACATTCGAGGCACATCGACCTGCGTATCTGGCATATATATCAGCAGATACATTTTACACGCTTCTTCACTATCATTCGACATGCGCGAAGGTCGCAACCTCGGCGGCTTCCTCGACGGAATTGATTCCTGTCTCCGGGTGTCCATCGCCCTCATCTCACTGCCCTAGTATCGACGTACAGAACTGGTCCGTCAAGACATGGTTTGGCGCCTACGTGAATGGTTTGAAGGAGTTACTCGCGACGGCTCCATGCGCGAGACTCGACAGCCCCGAGTTGTTCAAGCCGGCAGAGGATCAAATGGCCCAGTATTCATGTTTGCATTGCAGCCGGAATGCACACAGGCTGATGATGGGCTTCGGTGCGACTCTGAAGGCCAAGATCGAGCAAGAGATCGAATCTGTACGTCGTCCTCTCTGCCTGGATGTCGTGGTCCTTGACGTGTTTTTTTATTTCAGGTCGAATTGAACCTAGATTTCTGAAGGTCGACGTGTCTATACATCTGCCATGTAGACGTATCACACCCGAAATGTTTGGGGTATTCAAAGCCTTCGCTCTGCACATGTCATTGATTTGCGCATTTCACTACAAATGCCTCAACAACAAGTTCCGAGCCGCCCGGAGCCATCTGAGCACCTAAATTTAGAAATACAACATATTGGTGGAGAGGCAGTGGTGCGTTCGACATTTTCGCAGAACTGTGGAGCGGACGACATCATTGGGATCTCTAGTGTACAGTCCGAATATGGGGACCCAAATTGGCTTGTCTTGTGGGGACCTAAATGTGTTCAAGCACTGCGTTGAGGCTCCCCGTAGACACAGGCTATGTCTACCCACGTAGACCCACGGGTAGACACAGATCTATGTCTAGGTATGGCTACATGGAGTAGACACAGAGTTTCGACGTCTGTCTACCTGTGTTTACGCGGGTAACAGTGTGTCTACCTGAGGTAGACTCATGTAGACTCATCTGGCCAAATGTAGACACATGCTCTAGACACCTTCTGGTTCCCACTGATCATGAATTGTGAATTGAACATTTCCTTGCACTTCTATTATTGTGTTCTCACGTTTCGGCACACTCGTCACTGGCTGCGTGGTTTCTTTGGCAGGCCCGGGCTTCCGGCATCAGATGCATCAAACTCGGCTTAACTGAACCTTCAACCAACATAAGTACCGGCGGGGGAGCAGCAGAATTTTCTGTGGACACGTCCGGGGTCAAAATGTGCGCAAAAGACTGGTGGCCGGTGTGTCTACCTTGTGTCTACCAGCGGTAACGGAAGTAGACAAAGGTAGCCGAACATAGGCCAATGTGGAATGCTGTGTCTACATGACGTAGACCTAACGTAAACAAACCGCCGCAAAGGGTACGTCGATCTGGTGTAGACCCCCCCTGTCTACGCGGGTAGACGTATGTAGACACGTGTAGACACACGTAGACAAACCGCTGCTCACCTGTGTCTACGGGGGGCCTCAACGCAGTGAAGGAGGTTGGGTCAAACGCGTATATTGCAGCGGAGTCTACAGCTGGTCAGGAGCAAGGTGGGGCCAATGAGAAAGGAAGCCAAGCTAGCAGTGAAGCATGTCGGCACGTTTGACCGTGGAGTGTGCGGCTTCAACCGAGCTCCTTGTCTGACCCAATTGACCAATCAGCTTTCGAGAAACCTCTGGTGTTCGATTCTTAGATAGATATGATACTTTACACCCCCGGAAGCCACCGAACGCGCAACCTCGTATAGGTATCACCGCCGCTAAATTTCAGTTGTCTTCTAGCCTAAGTTTCTCCGGAGTTCACACTCTTCATTTCGACCATCCTCCATGTCAGCTCGCGCCGAACATCGTACGGAGCCACCCGACACAGCGACTACAGCCCCGCCTGCTGCGCCAATCGACGGCGATGGCTGCGATCTCGATCTTGAGCATCTTTCCGAGGAGGAGCGCATGTCGCTCGCTATAATGGCCGTTAATATTTCAGGGATGTCTGAGCGCATGGCCGTGATCTTCTATCGGGTGGGCCGAGGCACTCTCAAGAACCGTCTCAAAGGCATTCGGCCCCGTGCGGAGGCTCATGCGCATGAGCGCTGTCTCACGGCTGCTCAAAACGATATCCTACTAGCATGGGTGAAGGTACGTCAACTGTTCTCCAATACCCTGGCATAAATAATGTCGAGAAGGTCATGGGGCGGCGTGGTTTCCCACTCACGCTCGGTACGATTGGTGCATATGCATCGGAAATTGCTGGAGTATCGGTGGGGGAAACTTGGCCCAAGCGCTTTAAAAAACGTCATCCAGACCTCAAGGTAGGTTGTCTTGTCGAACGCTTCATCGTAACTCACTCAGTTCTTGGCCGCAAGGTCAAATGGGCGACCAATCTCGAAGAATTCCGGGCAAGAGCATTAAACCCGACCGTGGTTCATGATTACTTCACGCTACTTCAAGACACCATCGATCGCTACGACATCAAATTCAAGAACATATAGAATATGAACGAGAAAGGCGTCCAGCTAGGTGTCGGGGCGAGGATCCATGCCATTATCGACCATGATCAGAAGACGGTCCAAAACATCGACAGCGGCAATCGCGATCTGGTGACCATAATTGAATGTGTTTGTGCCGACGGTACTAGCCTCCCTCCCTCTGTCATTTTTCAAGGCCAGCGTCGTGATTTGCGTTGGGGCGAGAATAATCCATGCGATGCCAGGTACATCAATAATTTAGCATATTGAATCATGTTGACATCCCTTTCAGCATTTCGATCTCACCGAATGGCTGGACAGACCAAGAGCTGGGGTACGCGTGGCTCGAGAAAGACTTCGCACCTGCTTCCGCTGCTCGCCTGGACGACCCCGGTGACTATCGACCCCTCGACGGCCATAACAGCCACGGTACCTTCCCGTTTACAAATTTTGCGGAGAAGCCTCGCATCATTGTGTTCTGCCTTCCATCGCATACGACGCATGCCCTCCAGCCGTGCGATGTTGGTGTCTTTGGGCCGCTCGTGGCTAGGTGGAAAGTATTAGTGTCGGAGGTATACCTTTAATATACTTCACATAGATAATTGAACTCAACCGCGATCTCTCTTGTAGCAACATCGGAAAAAATATTGTAATAGACAAATACAACTTCATAACCAACTATGCTACGGCGCGGGCTCAGGCGTTCAAAACTACCACTATAATTTCCGCCTTTCGCAAATGCGGGATGTGGACAGTCGACGAAGCGGCAGTGCCGGCTTCATTGTTTGAACCTTCGAAGAAGCCCTAGCAGGATTGCTTAATCCGGGGCCGTTGAGACGGAAGAACCGGATTAAATCCGAGATTAACTTAATCGGATTAAAGCAAGAATGGGAACGCAACAATGATCCAGATCATCCACGGACTGATTAAGCCTGGATTAAACAGGGCTTATTCCGCGGTCAGCGGAGTTGTGGCGCGACAAAAATGCGTCTGACCAGCTTCGAACGCGGGACCTCTGCATTCCCGGAATTCATAGCGTAAGGGGGATAATCCACTAGACTAAAGGGCCTTTGCCAGTGGCAACAACTGGAGTCCTACGTCACTATTCAGCTCATGGCGGCAGTTGAAAGTATTATTAATGACCACATCCGACGCGAGCCCAGAAATATGTAAGACTACAATATTTACAGAAACTACGTTGTTTCAGATAAATGCCTAGACAAGTGTGCTTCCTCTGCCGCCCGTTCGTCCTCGATGAATTGGATCACATTTGCTGTTGGTAATAGTAGCGCCTCATGCCCGGCCATCTTGACATACCCGCGTGCTTCCTCTGCCCGGCGTTCATACATGGCTGCCTTCTGCCGAGCATACGCAGCATGTCCAGGTTGATTTGGAGCCAAATCTGCCAGTTGAGTCCATACCCGTCCCATTTTGTCAAAGCTTCGGATAGTCCGTAGCAACTCAACGAGTTTCTGTTCTTTCTGTTCTTGCCAGCGTTGCATTTCAGCCTCTGCGCGGAACCACTGGACTCGATCACCTGAAAGAATGGTGAATAAAGGACAATTTTGCAATGAACCCACACATACCCTCGCTTGACCATTCCTCCATTTCAGTCTGTGAAAGCCTTCCCATCTTCCCTAACTGCCACAGCCAGCCTTCTGGTCGCTCTGAAGCAATATTTCCAGGTGTATCGGCAGAAAAAGTCTTTGAACCTGGGTCCCGGGGTCCTGTAATATTTTGATCATGATGTGGACAGACATGGACAACTGAATTAAACAAACCCGATTTGCGAGTTTCCATTTGGGTTCCACTCAGCCCTGACAACAAACTATGAATTTCAGAGTGATGCAATATGAAAAATTGACATACCAGATGTGGATGAGTTGTTCCTTGCGGAGATGGACGAAGCAACATGAGACGAGGATGTGATTCCTCCCGTCGTCCTCCACAGTAATCCGTCGGTAAATCTTGAGTCTCCAGTATGGCGCGTTTGTCGAACAGACTTCATGAATAGGTCGGCCTCTCTTAGGGGTGGAAAGGAGGTCCCAGAGCCTTCCTGCAATGCTTCAAGAGAAATCATTGCCCGCCGCGCGGATTCATAAGAGTCCATGTGCCGATCACGTCGCTTGGTGGCTTCTCTTATCTGGTCGCCTGATCTACTATTATCTTTTTGCTGTCTGTCATTTTTCCCCTTCAAGTCACGCAGGGCTGTGATCGCCTTGACCACGTTCTGAGTGGCCCGCAGTGAGTCAAATGCCTGGCCCTCGCGCCATCTGACCTCCTCGACACCCAGAGCTGCGACATCAAGTTCCAGCCGCTCTGAAGCGGTGAGGTCCGAGGGCAGATAGAGGGTTTCGTCCTCCACCTGAACAGCTGGAGAGATTGCAGCCTGTATAGATACTTTATCCCCTAATTTTGGAGTGACAGACTTCTGCTGTTGCCGCCATGCAAGAATCATGGCATTGAGCTTTGTGCGGCGTGATAGAATCTCTTTATGAGTAGATTCGAGACTGTGCTCAGAAGCTTCTTGAATCACCACCCGGAGCTGTCTCCTAAGAACTATTAATACTGCAATGTGTAGACAGATGAAATCATACTGTGCATCCTGGATTTTCAGTGCATCATTCAAGAATCGTGCAACTTTGTTTCGAGGAATCACACTTGACTGGAAGTTATCATCCTGTGCAAGCATTGCTTGATAAATCGCGGTTTGAGATGGAACTTGGACAACGGAATTAGCTCTGACAATTTTTCCGATCAACAAATACCTTTGCTCGTCCGATGTTTGTAAACACTATTTGCCTCTTTTCCATTCCTGGATGCTGTCCGATCCATGGTCTTCCATTTTGGTAGCCTGTCCCAGAACGAAATTGACAGGCCAATAAAATGGTCTCGCTTCTCCACATATCTGGCCTTCGCGAGAGCAATATCATTCGCCAATGTCGCCGCTGCCACACCGATAAGCAGTTCAATCTCTGCCTAAATAGCATAATATTTGCGCACCCATCTTCATAGTTTTTTTGTGGTTCCAATCTCCGTGATGCATGATCATAGTGTCTTGGCGATGACCATTGTTCATTTGACGCACATGTGGTCCCAGTTGATTTGCCTCAGGCCAGTAATGCTCTGCTGTCTCCCCATGGAAATGGCCAACACACTCCATGTAGGCAGTCCCAAACAGATAGTTGCAGGAGTCTTGATGGCCTTGTACATGGAGCGCAGGGACTCCCCAGCGCATTTTTTTTACGTCGTCGACCAGATCAGGGAAGTGCTGTTGAAATCGGGAGTCCAGATTTATGAAGTACTCGCAAGCAATATCATAGGTTGTAACTTTGTCAATGTCGTCCACTTCAATCCGGAGAGTTACTTCATATTTTTGACCTGGTTTTCTCTGTCGCATGTCCCGAGCAAGTGCTCCATCTGTATTTGCAAACCTAGGCTGGTTAGTCATCTTGTGGCACATATAATTATATTGCAACACCTTTCACCATATTGCAGGTCAACACAAGACAGTATAAATACATGGCTGCACTGGCAGTTGACTGTCCCGGTGATCGCCATGTTTTTGAACTTTTTCTTGTCCTGTTTATTGACCACTTTGAGATAGTTGCATGTGGATTTCTACAGATATTAATACCAAACTGGGTAAATTCAAGCCAGAACATACCTCACGCGACACTGGGAATTTCGCCAAATAGGACTTGTATTCGTCATCTGGAGGAAAATATCCCTTCCCAGCGCACAAGGAAATGTCGTCGGGATCTGTATTCTTGTTGAATTGATTGCACTGAAAGTTTCCGTCCAGAGTTCGTTGAATCTGGTTACAATGCCTGTGGTAATCTTCAGCGGTTGTTATAAACAGAAAAAAACCATTACCGCAAGTGGTGTGGTGTTCTTGGACAGTTTGGGTCACTATTGAAACCAGGCTCAGGACAGGCGGGGCACCAAACCAGGAGATTCCCAGCAGAACGATGCGGCAGAAGTAAATCAATCCCGTGTATTTGACCACTGCGTTTCCACAGTGTCAAATAGTTCCAAACTCGTACAACACGAAGAAAATTAGCATATGGATTCTGTGGATGCTTGTGAGAAAGTCGACACTGGGAGGGATATCAAAGCTCACCGGAACATCTGCTGTGAAGCCATTGTCCGTCAAACGCAATAGTGCCCCCAAGTAGTCATAAGCGGCCTTCTTGGACTCCAGATTATGAAGGGAGAATTCCTTCAGCACATTGAAAGTGAAGGCAGTCCTCGGTTCCTTTGTTGTTGCCGGGAACAGACGAGAGCGCATAAGCTGCTTGACTTTGTTTGGAGGTTGCTCTTTACACCCACAGAAGGCAAGCTTCGTAGCATGAACCCCGTTTCCATGGACCACTGTAAATGTGCGTGCTGCTGTTGGCTGCGGGCAAGGTTTGCCATTGTGCCCAAGCTGGATGACATGTCCAATGGAAGCTATATCATGGCGAACAAAGAATCTTTTCGAAAAATCCCAGACTTCGGCCCAGTGAAACGGAGACTGGATATGGTTGTTGACAAAACACATGGAGCATGTGGCTTCATATCCTGTGCAATCGTGGCATTGAGTGGTAATAATTCCCTGGCCACAAGAACAGGCTGTTCCAGTCAAAGAATCGGCCTCAAACTCAAGGATGAGTTCTCCAAGCTCTTGGAAGATTCCTCCAAAATCTTTGAGTAATTCCGAGTTCTGTAGCAGAGGGTTAGTATAGGCTGGTGGTGGTGGAATAGATAAGGGGGTCTTTACTTGGGTTCTCTCATTTTCAACCTCTGGTATCTCTGAAGGAGCGGGGAGATCAATTCCAGAGGGGTTGATTATAGGCACGGAGGGGACTGGTAGTCTTCCGAGGACAGAAGAGGTACTATGGCTCCCCGCATTACTAGTGCTCGTGTAGTGGACTTTCTTGACATTTGGGACACTAAACTGGACGTGCTGCTCGTCGAAGTCTTCGCTCGTAGGAGCCTTTCGTTTCCCGGCTTTGGGAGCCATGACGGGGATAGAGGACGAGATCAATGGTTACCTATCACCTCCCGTATAAGAGTGGTGTCCCGGACCGGATTCCAAACCACATGATGAGACCACGAGGTATGAGCTGAACCACATGATGAGACAGGAGGTCTATTTATCTCACGTGTACATCCACAACCGACGGGACGAGAAGTACAATTGATGATACATGGGAGAAAATGTCCCGGAAGAATGGTAAGACTGACTCGCGTGGACTGTGCCAGACATAAGTGTAAAAGAATGAAAATAAGGTTAATAAGTATGAGGGAAGATATGGCTAGAACTGTGCCAGTACCGGAACTCCTCCCACGACGGTCTTGAACGCGGTGCGCACAAGGTGCACGCCAAGTGGTGCGCGATCACGTGAGCCTTCAAATGCCCGCTTCGATGTCATGCTTGCGCCTTGCACCCGCACGGATGCATCCGAGGCGAAGACAGTACCCGAGGTTAACCAAAAGTATGTATAAAGTCCCTCAGGGTGCTACTAAGGTTTTAGGACTCGACAGGATATTAGATTTTTAAATGAAATACAATGCAAAGAGTGTAATAAGAGGCAGAAAGAAGGTGAAGAGCATTCAAGATATTAAATGAGAGAGTATAAAGGTCTAGCGAATCAGGAGAAGTACCGCTACTCAATAGATGGAAGACTGTGCAGTTGATTAGCAAATAATATTTGTCACAAACGGAAGAAAAAAACTCACATACTTGCGCTACTAGAATGGCCAGTCTTCAAGGTAGTTCACACCACGGGCACGCAGTATAACAGCTGCATCCTCGCTGGAAATCGGAATTGGGTGGCTGAAAGGGAGTACAATCCAAGTTTTGTACCCCTGCAAATAGAGTTCGAGGTCAGGTCCGAACCCTCTACTTTTCAACAATGCCTGGAAGTCGTCTAAACATAAGTAGTGCCGACCCTGGTCGGTAATACGAGGGAACAAGGTGAGTTTCTCTGGAGTGTCAAGGTCCTGTCAATGTGGAGTGAGCACAATGTTAATCTCACTCGGCATAAGACTCACCGCAGCCCACCCAACAAAGAGCACTGGAACAGTAGCATCCAATGGGCAGGTGTCCAAAGCAGGTGTGATGTCTGCGCGAACAGGTGCCAAGGGAGCCTGTCATGTCAAGTCAGCCCAGGCACAGAGGAGGAGATGATATGCCACTTACGAATTCGCGCGGGGGGGAAGTGATTCTTGCCACGGGTGTGATAGCCTGTTGACGATCTTGACGCTCCACTACCGCTGGGCCCTACCGATCCCACGTAAGTCATCTGGCAATTTAAAAAGTGATCAGAGATTCTACCGGACGGGCCACGATTGCCTGGGTAGGTGGATCATTTACGGCATGCGCAGGGGCCTGAGAGTCCGTGAGGATCGGGAAAGGAGTAAGTGATTTGATGAATACCAAGTTATCAACGGATGTGCGCTGCCGAACTCGACGCACGACTACCGGTTTAAGTACACGTTTGACTGGGGCGACTTCCCTCCGGATCGCGAAGAGATCCTGGAGCCAAGGGAGCTGTAGGGTGTCGTAGTCGAGCGGTGGCGTCAGTGGATGGTATGCTTGATTACATCCCGGATGATTGTAGCACTGAGAAAGCTTGAGAAATAATGCTCTGGATATCATAGGAGGTTCCTCACCTGTTGGAACCACATGCCCCCGTTTCGCTCACGCGTGGCACCAGTGTTCATTTTGGGTCGTGTGAGTTTGTGGCCATCAAAATTCGCCGGAAGACCGTCAGGCAGAGGATTGAGAGTGATAAATGCCTCTGTGATGACCAATTGGACGGTCTGATAACGCTGACCCTTGGTGCCGGTGAGCCCGAATGCTGTGGAAAGTGGGTACTGAGGACGTGAAGGGGGTAAAGACTGGGTGCGTCGTGAAAGAGTGAGGGTGCGAAGCATAGCGGCAGGTTCGAGGGAGAGACGGAAGAGAGCGGGTTCAGATCTGGGATGAATCTGGATGTCCGTGAAGCCTACTTTTAAATGTGAGCTATTCTATTGGAGCTCCGTGTAGACGGGAAATGTTCCAATTTTTTTCGGCTGAGCACGAAATGCCTAAGCGAAAACATGATTGAACATATGTTGATTTGTTGTTGGCCGACGGCGGTTGCTCGCCAGAGCAAAAAAAGTGCAAGCTTTCCGCAGTGGAAGGACCAGACACACCAATTCAACTAAAACATTTGGTCAGTTCCGATCCTAAATGTAACAACATTGAAGGGAAGCTTTCTCCGCATGTAGAGCGGAAACTGTGGCGCGCTAACTTCCAAAGCACTGGTGAAACATTCGGATAGTTCCGATCCTAAATGTAACAAGATTGAAGGGAAGCTTTCTTGGCATGTAAAGCTGAAACTGTGGCACGCTAACTTCCAAAGCGCCAGTGCTGAATGTAACAAGGTTGAAGAGAAGCTTTCTCCGCATGCAGGGCTGAAACCATCGGCCGATAGCTTCTCTCGTGCATTCAGTGAGTCTCAGAGCCCCGTTTCCACGCGCTAGATGCAAAATGCTTTGCCTAGCGATTTTTTCCCCGTAGGCACCTCTGAAACCATCGGCGTGTCAAATTGTCTCGCACTTGGATGGATTAAATGCAACGTACAGATTTGAAACCATCAGGTGCGCTGACCCCATTTTCTCGGCAGGTTCCTGTTTGAGCGCCAAACATAACTGAACTTGTCTAGGTTCTACCGCCTTCCCTCCATCGCTTTCACTCCCCCAGCCACCTTCGCTTCTCCCCACACTCGTTTCTATGCGTACAGGCCAGTTCTCAGACCCTCACCGACTTTACATCGAGTCCTACTTGAAGGACTTTGTTGAAGTCCTTGACAAGGGCGTTACCGGCCGCAAACTGACCCAATGGAAGCACTCAACCGCCTCAACAATACTAGACTCGGATCAGCTTTCCGATCTCGATACTACAATGTTCACCCGAAAGCAGTGGTTCGAGGCCAGCATCTGTTGTTTCCGTTTTCTTGCCCCCATGTCTGACATCCAGTACCAGATGATTGTGCGCAAGTTTACCAACTATCGCACGCAGGTTTACCTCAAACAGAACCCACACTCAACCACTTCCGAGCCCGACCGATCCGAAAGCGCCCCATTATTCAGGTTTTCCTCTGTTCTCACCGGGCGCCAGCTCTTTGCGAAGGAGAATAGCGAAGCCATCAAGTTGGCGGCCACGCAGCATCTCACATCAACTGGCCATGGCAGCTTGGCCGCTTCATATCAGATGGTGCTGAAAGAACGCTGGGACGAGCTCTCTGATAACGACCACCTCCATTGGGAAGAAATGGCAGAGGCCGGAACTGGAGACATCGAGAAGTTCCTATCCATCATTTTCATCTCAGTCCCCGTCTCTGATTTGAGTCGTAGAAACCAGACTGAGTTCGTCAAGAAGATGCATGGCTCCTTGACCAATTTTTGCCAAGGAGGCCTACTTGGTGACACCGAGCTGCTCCTCTTCTACGCATTTCGCGAACCGGCATCTGGAGACCTGGCCATTGGAACGTCAGTCCGTCCTCATTTTCTCGGTGTGGTCATTTATCGGCTACTGCTTCACCAGGATTCACGGTCACTCACCTCACAACAAGGTGAATTTTGGAGGAAGTCGAACCGAATTAGAGGTGAAGTACGGTGTACCATGGGCAACATTTGCCGAAGCGGTCATTCCTCGTAACGCCAACTTTTTATTATTCTTCTTGTTCATTTATCTGATGGTTATTGACAGGCCCCGTTGTTCATGAGACTTCCGTCATACCACGGAATGGGTTTGGTGTCCCTATATTTCCAAGTATCGACTTGAATGTTGTCACGCCTGTCGACACTCGAATTTTGCTCGCTGAATATTGGTCGCATGTTTGGGGTATGAAAAAAGCAGTTTATCGCCTTTGTATTGACGACTCCTCAGCCCACGCATGGGGCTTTCAGACTCATCCTCCCCTTCCTTGGGCGGAAATTGCCGCCGATCCTTCCCAATACTATGATACTGTAAAATATTCTCTCCCATTCCTACTGGCTCCGCCGCAAACACTAAATACACTTCAAACCGCCATGTGGGGGGAGTACTTGGTCAGAACCTCGTCTCTCTTTGAGGACAGACCCTTCGTTTTCTATTCCCATGACCGTCTCCCCGAGATCCGAAAGTCTCCAGCTGATCCTCTTTCGATGCCCTTGGAGATCAGCACATCCGAGATTAGCACACCTGGTATGTTCGCATACACTCTTGAAGTGTGTTCTGACCGAATTCTATAATTCCAGATTCGACACATTCCTCCTGTAGTAGCGGCACCGTTGAAAACAGCGGTATGTCAACTTTGTCTCGGATGCCAAGTTGCTGAAAATTGGGTGAAGAGCATCATGAAGCCGCACGGGGAGGCGGACCACTGATGACTGCGCCCGGGTCGACCGTTCAAGAGTGCCAGGCGGGTGACGGTGAGTGGATGTCTATGGATCTAGCCCAGCCTGACCCCATACACAGCGACCTTGCATGTACCACCAACAGGCACACTTGCTCCAGGCACCGGAGAGGAATGTCTGAATCGACCCAACATGCCGGAAAGTGATAGGCGAGGTAAGCTGATGTTGGCCTGCACCACCATCATCGTGTTCTAATGTGTTTGAAGTGGGCTTGGATATATCGGGTCTGGGTTGCTGAGTTGCTTATATGGTTTCCAGATTACTCCCGCCGCTCCCGAATCTCGAAAAGGATGCTAGGGATAGGTGAGTAAATTGCCTGAGTTTCCGGTCGCCCGATGATCATTTAATACATGTCAGCCCGATCCGAAGTTCAAAGCGCCCGAAGTAAGTTATCATCGCTTCTGCCATCGAAGTCGTTGATGGAGTTTGAGCCCAGCCCTGATGGCGGGGACACAGGGCACGAAAAAGATCAACTTCCTCGCAAGAAAAAGACCAAGTCTGTCGCCCCTCTATATTTCTGGATCAAACTGATCTGTGCATTATTAGAAAGAACAATAGTCATGACGACAGTGATCTGTATGAGCTAAATCCCTTCATATTCTTGCGCTGAATCATTCCACAGGGAGCAGAATCATGCAAATCCGAAAATCCGGAGGTCCGCACGTCGCCAGCACGCCAGTGCCACGAATATTCCCGCATCAGTTGTCAAAACGGCCGGGAAGCCAAGGCGCCGTAGAACAACGTGAGCTCTCATGGGAAACTTAATAGCACGGCACTGATCCTCACCAGTGGTTATGTCTATAGTGATGAAGAATCAGGTGCTTTTGAGGCTGAGTAGATTTTATCGCTGTAAGTCCGCCCACCTCCGTGTAATATGCTGCATGTTTAGCATTATTTTCTCAAGGACGAGCGGTTAAACTTCACATTCCGGGAGGTGAATCCTGATTGATCCAGTCCAATCAGAAACTCGGAGCTCACTCCGCGAAGGGTTTTGAACATTAATCCTGATTGATCCATTTTAATCCGAGTTGGCTAGTGTTTAATCTTCATAATTCATCCCATTAAATCGAACATATTAATCTTTCATCCTTGATCAATTCTTCGCTTATGTACTCTTTTGAACATTAATCCTGATTGATCCATTTTAATCCGAGTTGGCTAGTGTTTAATCTTCATAATTCATCCCGTTAAATCGGACATATTAATCTTTCATCCTTGATCAATTCTTCGTTTATGTACTCTTCAGCCTCGCTAGTCTTTGAGTTGATCGTAATTTGTAATCGGAAGCCGTCGTTGGCAAGGTGGGAATGGGTCAATAAGTTGTATCAGCCTCGGACTTCTGTATCGGACGTTTGGCAGAACGGCTTATGTTGTGTCCAGCCCTGGCTAAGTGGAGGTCGTGTGTTCAATTCAGGAAGCACACTCTTTTTAAAAGGACTTGTGAGGAGGCTAAATCTGGTTTAATGAACGAGCATTCCAGTCCCTCCCCCGGATTAAGCAAGCCACGATTTAATCCGGTTCTTCCGTCTCAACGGCCTTGGATTAAGCAATCCTCCTAGGGTTACTGACCTTCGGTGAACTTTACGACGCAAGCGGCTCAACCACTCCCACCCCTTTTACCTTCATTACTTGTGCCTATCTCTGAGGGTACGACAAACGGTTCCTCGAGTACCACATCCAGCTCTTCTAAAACGACTACGACTCGTTCTTCTATCACATCCAGCCACCACGCGGCGCATCCTTCTGCGACATCTGCTACCCTGTCGAATTCATCTGCTACAAGCTCTTAGTCGTCCGCCTCCCGTCCCACAACTCCCCTACGCCCCAACGACACAGTTCGCTCGAATGAGGTGGTGCAAGCGCTGTACAAGATGCCCTCCCATCACCGCTTCGTAAAACCGCGTCGCGGAAGGCTATGGCAGCCGAGAACGACGAGCTTCGTAGACTCGCCAAAGCGGCTGGGGTCGAGATCGAGAGAAACCACGCCCAAATGATTCTAATGAACAACGAGAATGCGCGCCTCCGTCAGCAGCTGCATGCTAAGAAGAACAAGCAGAAGAGGACATACAATAGTGGCCAAGTGAGGCTAATGACCAGTCCAGAGATGCTGCAAGCGTTTTTGCATGAACTTCACGTCAAACAGATGAAAGAGCTGCATCGGGAGATGAAGGCGAAGAATTTCCCGGCGGTCAAGCGCTTGATAAGCGAAGCGGCGGAGGCGGCGAAGGCGGCGGCCAAGGAGGCGGCGCCGGGACGAGGTGGGCAGCGTAGTCGTGGACGTGGTCGTGGACGTGGTCGCGGGCGTGGTCGCGGACGTGGTCGTGGAGGAGGAGGGCCAGAGGATAGCGAAGCTGCACCCAGGGCCAGGGGACGCGGCCGTGGGAGTCGCGGGCGAGGCCGAGGCGCAGCAGGGCGTTGGAACAGCGATGAACGGTCAGAGTCCTCAGAGTCGCAGATGGGAAGCCCGAGCCCCAGTCCCAGTCAAGGCCCGACTCCGCCAGCCAGCCGCAGTTCGAGTCAAAGCCCTCGCCGCACGGATCGCGACGATGATTCGGATGATAGTGACGGGGAAGAAACAGGGATCACGACGATTAATGGGCACCAATGGCGTGGGGGAAATCTAGGGTTCCAGGTGGCCTGGACGGACAGCGATGTGACCTGGGAGCCGCTGTCCAACGTCAACGACTGTACAGCGATGGATGAATACTTGGCGCACCGCGATGTGGACGACCCCCTACGCTTACCCAGGCGTAAATATCTGATCGACAACGCTCTCCAGGCGACAAACGAGTAGTTCAGAACATATCAGGGACGTAGAAGAGACCTCTTGTATCCCTTGAATTCATTTGCTGCACTTACGATGACCAGAGGAAGCGGGAGGAAGCGCAACGGCAAGCGCAGTCCAAATGTTCCCACGCCTGGTCAGCTACCTAGGCTAGGCCGTTTTTTCAGAGTCATAGGATGCCAGCCTACATGATCTGACCATACAGCAGTTTGGAAGTCCCTTTGGGGTCTACATAAATGCAGCAAGACCCTTAGGTGGTTAACTACCCAGTCACTGACAGTACACAGCTGTCGGCGCTAAAAACCAAGTTTATTGGAAGACTATGCCGAGTGTAACAATGGCGGCCCCGTTGGTGCCGGGCGGCGGAGGCGCTGAAATTCCAGAAGGAAATTTTGCATGCCGTCAGATATTGCCGACGGCCGTGAAAGTATGGATATTGAAAAAGCCGGGGAATCCGCCGGGATCAGGGCCGGCGGCAGGAAGTTGCCGTAGCGGAGCTTGAAAGCCTCTTTGGGAACTGGCCCCTGTCTTCAGTGTTGCAAGCCGGAACTTTGTACATCTATTGCAACCTCTGTAGATTGAGTATAGCACAGCACAACCCTAAACATACTGAGATATTCCGACCTATTCAGGACCCAGGAAGGACACCGGAAGATTCTGAGATGATGGAATCGATAAGCCCACTCACGTCTCCTCTGCCAACAACAGGGGCATAAATACTGAGTCCCATAGATGGTCGTGGCATATTAATGTGTCCTAAGAGCTGTGCTGGGGCAACCGGGGCAGAAAGGAATTTTCAGGATGGCGGCCGCTGCCCAAATAGGTTCAAATTGACTTTGAAAATGATGAGAAATTTGTTTCCTTGTCAAATACTGTGAATTAATGCCAGTGCGAACACGACTTGATGCGCACGAGCTTGGCGCGATGCGGCGGGCGAACGGCGGGCTGTTGTTCATTGTTATTGATGGATTGTGCCGAGGTGCCGCCGGCACCTTACATAATCCCCGGCGCTTTTCCCGTCAGGCACCCCGGCTACGATCGCCGGCTTTCCCATAATCCATTTGTTCTCCGACGGCCGACCCCCGGATATAATTATAAACGGACCATTTTGCCCGACCCATTTGAAAACCGGTTTATAAACCGGTTTATAAACCGGTTGTTTTGAACAGTGTAATAAAAAGTCATGGTCAGCTCGTAACCAGCCGAAATCCCCAGTCGTCCAGGTTCTTTGTTTTTGGATGCCTGCCACTTAGCAATGTCAGGTGCACCACTGTCCACATCCCAGTCCCCTAATTGGTAAATCGTAACCTCAGTAAATAAATAAATCCCATGAGGTAAGTTTGGTCCGGCCGAGGTCAACCGAGGCTCAAGATTAGATCCTCTGGGCACTGTCCGGTTGCATATTATCGTAAACTTTCGGCTCAGAGGCAATCAAGGTCTCGGGAGAGGTAATGATTATCACCACCGAGGGCGGATTTTACTTCGAGAAACAGGCAATGTCTCCAACAGTTAGTCTCGAGTGTACCGAAACACGGCAAACATGAAGATGCCTATATATAAATATCCGCGTGGTTATGAACGCCCAATAAAGCAATCCGGTTCTGTAGGTGCCTCTTAGGTGAGTGTACATTGTGCAATAATCTGCGGTCGATATACAATGTTCCGGTGTCTGGTTTCAACAACCCCAAAGGCAATCGTGGAACTTCTCGGACATTCCTTCTGGAATTTCAGCACCTCCGCCGCCCGGCACCAACGGGGCCGCCATTGTTACACCCGGCATAGTCTTGACTTAACCAAGAGCGAAACCCGTACACAGCTGTCGGCGCTAAAAACCAAGTTTATTGGTGGGTAGCTCCACTTCACCGACCGATTTATGACACATGCCTTTGTGCATCCCGTAGGCCAACGACAAGGCACTTGGGGTACAATATACACCGGCATCATCAGCGGTGATCCTAGCAATACGCCCAACCGCAATATCCTTGCTCATCGGGGGCGCTATATTCACCACGCGTGTGTTTGAAGGTATAAAAGCAACTTCATTTTCCAAGCATTCACAACAAGCTCAATACAGCATCCAAACCAAGCATGAAGTTCACTAGCTCTTCCCTTCTCCCCACCTCTTTCCTTGTGCTCGCAGTCAGCGCCGTTTCCGGCGCCCTCATCCCTAGGACCACCGGCCCAGGTGCGATTGAATATCGCGTCCCTACCCGTGTTCTGCTTGCTCACAATGTTTAATGAAGCGACGTTCTATAACCCCGGAGGCAACCTCGGCGCGTGCGGGAACCCGATCCAGGACTCCGACTTTGCCGTTGCGCTCAACAGCGCGGACTACGCCGGCGGTGCGCACTGTGGGCAGAACATCAACGTTCAGTGTATGCCTCTCCCTCCCATCGCCTGACGCCAGCTGACTGTGAACTGCACAGACAACGGGGCCTCCATCACCGTCAACGTGCAAGACCTGTGCCCGGGATGCCAGGCAGGCGGGATCGACTTGACGGCCGGTGCGTTTGCGGCGTTGGCAGATCCGAGTGTGGGGGTGATTGAGGTTACGTGGAACTTCAACTGAGGGGGTGTTACCAGTTCTTGATCCAAGATCATGTTCGTTGAATAGAATGACTCGTTTTGTGTTTGAATCAATGTGAACTTTCCTCTCAACGTCCCTCCGATACCATTGAGCTTGAAGAGGGTAAATAGAAGGGTTACACATCTCACGGTCAGACTGCTGTGTCTGCTGTTTCGTATCGCTCCATGTTACCGGCTAAAGATCACAGGTCTACGGATGCCATCGACGGCCTGACACCTGAGGCTCGAGGTTAACCACCCGCAGCATAACTGTGGAGTAACAACTTTGTGGTCAATGGTGGCATGTTCGCCCCACCTGAAGGAAACCTCGCCAAACTTCAAGAGCGGGGAATGTGACTATCATTTCACTAGCCCTTTGGGTCAACGAGGGGGACAGGACACACTTCCACATCAGCAAAAAATGATTTTATTTGCACAGAGTCATTGCGGTGGATAAGGAAGTCAAAGCCGGAGAATGTGTAGAGCGCCGATTGGGCGTGCGAAGGCTAACGATAATCAAGAACCGGAGCTAACCGGTCAAAAGAAACTTCAGCAGAAATATTCGTTCGCACTGCCGCTTTCTGACACGCTGGCTCAACCGGGATTACCCGGCTCAAACCCGGTTGGTTAGTTTTTTTGAGTTTAATCAACCGTTACTCGTTCTTTCAATACGAATCGACGGCCGACGCTCGGATGCTGCTATTAAATGGAACACGAAGGAAGATCTTCCTGTGGAAGAAGCTTCGAAGTTCGATCCATGAAATCGCGCCCGCCACCCAATCAAATATACTCAGCGACCTGCTTGCTCGCATCGAAGTTGTGTGCTTCCGGCCCGTTAGATGGCCCAAAATGTCGTTCACCATCATTTGATTCCAGTTACAGTCAAGTTGTATTACACAGGGAGGCGGTACGGCGAAGCCTGTTTCACTAAGATGTGGTTCTGAAAGTCTAAACAACACGGGTCTCCTGAGGCAAGACCACACGCTTGACTCCCGAAACCTTATCGAAAGTTTTGAATGCTTCCTCCAATGCATTCAATCCACCGTGGACGATTTCAATCTTCATTGGCTGCAGACTCCGAGTGAGCATCAATTGTGTCGAATGAAAGAACGACATACCTTGATAGTACCGTCAGCCAACAAACCTTCCAGCTGTGGGTACAACTCCCTGGACAACGCATTGTTTTGCGGCCACGCCGATGACGCCCATGCCATATAAATATTGATGCCTTCGCTCTCAGCCTCGGCGACGGAGATAGGAATGATTTGCAAGAGCGTCTTGGAGCCCTTGCTGTACTTTTTGGACTCTTTGAGGATCTCGAATCCTAACGTCACCGTCTCTTGGGTGGAAATGGTGTCGAAGACGACGGAAAGCGTGGGAGCCAAGGCTGCGATAGCTTTGACAACCTCGGTGTCGGGAAGGGAGCGGTCAATGACGTGGGTAGCACCAAGTGATTTCAGGAACGTCTCGTGCTTGAGAGAAGCGGTGGTGATGATGGGGGAGAAGCCGGAGAGCCGAGCCAGTTGAAGAGCTGGAAGAAATATTCATGAGAGAAGCACGGTCGACACGCAAAGAAATACATACCGAAATGGCCCGTCGCGCCCGCACCGCCCAGAATGACGATTGGTTGACCAGCGTACTTGCCACGCCCACCTGGGGACATAGCGGAAACGAGACCACCCCCATATGGAGGTTGGGAATACAAGGCGTGATAGCTTGTGAATAATCCTACGGGAATAGAGGCACCTTCCTCCAGGGATATGTTGGGCGGCAACTAGGCCAAAATGCGTCAGAGACAATTGATGGTCCAGCCACGGGACCTTACTCTTGTGACAATGGTCGAGTGTGCAAGACTGTACTGTTGATACGATGATACATCGACTTTCTGACCGGCGGTTCCAAAGGCGCTATAGAAGGCATGTCAGAAGGTGAATTTGCCGAAGAAGACGAAAGCAACCTACACCTTATCGCCAACCTTGAATCCCTTGACCTCGTTACCGATGGCCACAATGACGCCAGAAGCTTCAGCACCAGGAACGGTAGGCATGTCAGGCCACATTGGAATGTCCCTGTTGCCAATGCGCGCATCTACCGGATTGAGTCCCGCGGCTTCGACACGAACAAGGATTTCTTCCGGTCCCGGGGTGGGTACGCCTCTATCCTTGATAGTGCGAGACAAGGGCTTCGCATCGACGATAAGAGCAAGATTTGTTTGAGCAGACATGATGGACTGGATTGAGATGCACTACATGCTTGTGTTGGTGTGCTTTTATGGGCTGAGTGTCTATCGGCTGATTGCATGCTTTAGAAGCTTCGGTGTAAATAATCTATGGCCGAACGAACCTAAAGAGAGGAAAGAAGCCACATCGGGCATCGAGGGTCATCGCCGGGTGAATCAGTGATCGGGCTTTGTCAGACTCGGGGTTCGGCCCGGGGTAATGCATCAGCCATCGTCATAACATTGACAAACAAACCTCCCTCTGCCACGATGACGACGAACAGTCTGGCTAGCTAGGAACCGCCTCGTCCTCACCTCATGCCCGACGGCACCATCCTCGTTGACGCCATGGTCTGCGCCGCCGATGCGGAAGAGCGCGCCATCTTTGAGAAGCTCGACTACACAGCATCGAGGACGTCGCGAGTATCGCGCTGAGCGCGGACAAGGTGTGTGACCTCCGGCCAGACGCAAGTCCTCATGGGTGCATACACCTACCCTCGCTTTCTATTCACGGCATCGTCCCCGGCGGGAAGACGGTTATCCCCGCAGCCGACCTTGGACCAAAGCTCGTATGCCGTGCTCGCAGCCACGCCCGGGCGGGGCCCGCAGACGAGACCCCCGGATCCGCGCAAACGCAGAGGCGGCGCCGGGAGCCTCGCGAAGGCAACATCTACTCCCGTGCGAGGCTCCCTGCGTTCGGGCGGGATCACTCACTCGGCGATGACACGCACTCGCGGCGAGCGGTGCGGGAGTGAGGCGCTGCGAGTCCGAGCCTCGAGGCTCAAAGTGTGGTGGCGCGGGTAGATGGCGCGCCGGTTTCAGGGCGCGCGGCGTGCGGCCGGAGTGTACCGAGTCGAGAGTCGGACGCGGCGCGCGGAGGGCTTGGTACGTGTATACTCGCTCTGCACTCGAGGCGTATCGGCCGCTACGAGCGCCGCAGCCCCGCGCGGGCAAGTGCGGAGTGCACTCGTTGTAGCGAGCGGTACCCATGCACCCGCAATCCATTCCTTAACGTCCTGAGCGCCACGCGAACCCTGCGGCCCGAGTCCGACTCAGTCTCGCGCGATGCCGATGCAACGACGGCGGGGGACCAGCGAGCGATGCCGCTGCATAGAGAGGTGCTGTACTAGGAAGCTATGTAGTTAGACAATGAAATACAATACATTGCGAGACACGTACGCGCGCTTGCCTCGGTCTCGAGTCGAGCTCATCTTAGGCGTAAGTCCTTTGGAGGTCGCAGTGAGTGCGGCTTAAGTGATTCAAGTACAACGAGCTGGAAAGAAGCGGAGGCTGGGATCAGTGCACGAAAACTCCTGAGCTGGAATGCGTAGCGTACAGTAATCTCGAGCATTCAAAGCTTTGAAGTTGAAGGTGCTGGCGTGGGAGACGCACAATCGGTCCGGTGATTACGCAGGGCACAGGGAGTTGCGGGGTAGTATCAGATGGATCAAGGTCAAGATCGAGGGCGCGAGAAGGACGCACCTACCAACCGGTAAATAGGTAGAAATGCGACATCTGCAAGCTGATAAGGTTGGTCAGGGTCTCGAGCGAGTGGAGGTGATACCAGTGGACTTGCCTCGAACTGCGATATCAGCGCGATTGAATACAAGTACAGGATAGCATACCGACTGACCGAGTTGAAGCGGGACTTGCATTAACCATACGCGTCTCTGCAAGAGTCCGTCTAATCGGCAGCGCGCGATTGAGGGAAGGAACGGCGAGGATTGGGGTCGTGGCGTATATCCTTGATTTGGTCAAAAATCAACCATCTTCGAAATGACGCATTCCGCGGGCGTAGCGGCGCAGATTTTGCGCGCGAGAGATGATTTGGTGGTGTTTAAGCTCAATATGGGCAGAGCCGGCGCACGGAGAGGCGATAGGATGCGCGGAGGTGCGGGATTGAGTGCGGGGGAAACGACATTAGTTCGACGCAAGCGCGGCGAACTCAGACACACACCTTGCTGGGAAGCAAAAGCACCGATCGAATCGTGGCGTTCTGGGTGGGTCTGATAGCGCCTGGACTTGCTCGCGCAGCTGTGAAGATCCCGGGAAAATGGAATGACTACGTAATTTGCCCGAGGACATCACTGGCGCGCGGAAACGTTGTTTTGCATCTGGCTGAAGGTCATGCGATTGCGGGCGCGAGGGGGAAAAGAGAGCGAGACATGAAGCCAGGGAGCCCAAGAGTGCCATTACGTAAGGAGTTTGAGCACCAGGGAGGGTGTTGACAGACACCGCCAAAACCGACATGGCGGTTCTCTGCAGGAGGCACCTTCCGCATTGAGATGTTGAAGTCCTGGTGCCGAATTTGGCCGGGAATCACCGGACCGGTCACGTGACTCGTCTCCAACGCGCTCATCTCGCCGACGAGGCGCGATATTTACGGATTCCCCTTGCTTTTTCGGCGCCAAAATTTACATGTCACTCTTCTATGTGCTTTCTGGATCTCCTCCAAGGCAATCTGCTGGATTCCGGGGCCCTGTGTGCAAACGTCGCGGATTCGTGTCCGGACGGAATCCTTTCTAGATATCACTTCGGTTCGAGTCCAATTCTTGTCGACGGACTACTTCTAATCTTAGCTCTGAATGCCGGCGATGTCTCTGGGATGTATCTGCGCTTATTCCGAATCGGACAAGAATACCTGAACCAGAACACTGTATCTGTTTTCAAGGGCCTGCTTCGACGTTTCAAGGTGGTTGATTTGCCAAATTCCCCGGTCTCCAATACCTGAGAACTACTGAGTCCTTTTCCCTCGATCTCCTTTTTCGCGCTCACTTGCCTTGCTAAATTTCAGCCCATTTGACTTCCAGATCCATTATATTAGTAGTGGCTTTATTAGCTTCGTATTGTACTCAGTAGTAGCCCTTAGATAGATGGGAAACCGGCCTCGCGAAAACCAAAATTCGTGTTTTTCTCTCGTGACTCCGTGTGCTCTGTTTGCCTCGAGGTCCCTGCGCGCGCAGCAAGGTAAATATGGTGTGCCTCACTTAGTCACTACCTGTGCGTGACAACCGATATTGCCGGTCCAAAATAGATCATATTTCTTGTCCCTCTTGCAAAAGCACTCAGTTTAGCAAGAGAAAACTTTTGACGAGAGCAATTTTTATTAAACTCAAAATTGAGGGAAGTATTCTTTGTGGGCCGGCCAAATTGGGACTATGGACCAAACCAGGGTCGTCATCACTCAAATGACCTCGCTAGTGCCTTCAAAGCTGCTAATTTTACCTCACACATGGGAGAGCACATCTTCTCGACATGCAATTCAGTCCCTAGATTGAATCCAAAACTGGAACGAAGTTCGATCTTTGATGCCCAAAACAGGTCAAAAGCTCAGTGTTAAAGAGAACTTCAATCAAAAGTAAAAAAAAGTAGCTCATATAAGTACATGCATGGAACGGCGCTAATTCGGGTGGCTAAAGGGTACAAAGTTGAAAAAAAATCGGCCTCTGGCGCATTTGGGACTAGTCCAATTTTGGTGGTGACTAAGCGCAGAACCTGCCTGCGCTGTCGCGACTACGATTTTGCATCATAGCTGCGAGCTCCTGGCTCCGGGCAGGAAACTTGGCGACGGGCGACCGTGGGTGTGCTTGGTGGCATGTGACTTGACTTGTGGAGTAAATGAATATTTTGATGTGATTTATTGGACCGATTCCTGGGCCGGTGTGTAACGTTACAATCAATGCGCTGCGAGCCTGAGAGATTATTTAATTCCTCCCCGGAGCAGCAACGATTTGTAACTGGAAGGGAAAGGCGCCGTTGACTTGCAAAGATCGCCGGGAAACACGGCCCGGTGCCTGAATAACATACACATGTACAAAGAAGCCACAGCTTGGACAATGATGCGAATTGATCCGATCTTTTGTACTTTCTACCGCGACCGCCGACCCTTCGTCGCGATTCCGAACTCTCGGTCCTGCTCCGGATCTCTGACCGAGGAATTAATTTCTTGTATACGTCTGGCCATTATCCCCTGAATGGAGCCTCAATTGCCTCCTGATAAGAGCTTAGAGGGCCAAGGCGCTGGCGGAGAAATGCTTTCAATCGATTCAATTACAACGATTCTGCGTAACTCACATTATGCAGGAATCACCTGGACCGATTTATCGAAATTGCATACGGCGAAATTCGAATCGATCGACGGGTAAATAAACGGACAAGATGATTTAATGGATAATGTCTTAGCTGGTTATGTTCCTGGTTTACGAAAGTTTTATTTGACGACTCCTTGCAAGTTTCATTATCTCCGCATTGATCATCGATCGCTGGGGCTCCAAGCCGCAAGGTCCAAGCCAAGCGCTGGCTCGATATTCAAGGGGATGGACATTGGCGACTCAGGTCGGTGACACCAACGGCACCGCAAAGCAACTTACACGGGAGAACCGATCCGGGGCAACGGTGCTGATTATTTTTTACTGCGGTCCAAGCGATTCGTCAGTCCTCACCGACCTTTCGGCTTATTTGGACGATCAGACCCTTGTGGCCCACCATTGTCCTGGAATTTCCAGATTCAGATTCGCGCCACGTGCGAGGACTTTAAAAAAGCGTCACCCAGACTGCCGCTCTTGTTGCTACCCACATTCGACAACTGGCGATGGCTGCTCCATCCAGCTTCGCCATCTTACCAGACGAAATCATCGACGAGATCGTCCAACACACACCGCCCTCGGATCTACTTGCTCTCTGTCGTGTCGGTGATCGACGGGTTCATCCCATCTGCATGGCGCACATCTACGTAGTGGTCGAACTCACCGGGATGGGTGCATTAGTGCAGTTCTGTAAGAAATTACGCTCGCGCAAAGCACTCAAAGCCCTCGTTAAGTCGCTCTCAATGTGAGTGGCAAGACCCGCTTCTACCATCCCCCCTCCATCTCACCTGGAAATCTAGCAATTTCCACGAGGACATTTTCGCGTGTAAACCCAGGCGCCGCCGGCTCAAGGGTGTGCCCCAATTCTCATCTGACGAGGAGATCCCCGCCGCATGCGCCGCTGCCATCGGTGGCCTCCACAACCTCGTGGACCTAACGCTCGCCCGCCCCTGGTCCATCCTTCCCTTCCTCTCCCGCCGCGCTTTCCCCCACATCACATTCTCGCCCCACCTCGCCGCATTCCTTGCCGACCACCCACGCATCACCTCCCTCTCCGTCGAGCCCCTCTACAGGGCCGCGCAATTCTTCGTCCAGATCCCCGGCATGCACCTCGCCGCGCTTCGCGAGTACACGGGCCCCGAGGTCGTCGACAGGGCCGTCGCCCCCGGCTCCTGCCTGACGACGGTCAGCGTCTACTGGGATCCCCCCCGCTGCGCCAGCGCCTCGCCACCGAGTGCCTCTCTAGCCTCGCGCTCTCGAACACGCCCGTCACGGCGCTCCGCAACGTCATCAGCGGCTGGCAGGCCCCGAGCCCCCTCGCCATCGCTCAGGCCCTCCCCCGCCTTGAGATCCTGGAGTTCCTAAACCTGCGCTGTGACTCCTCCCCGGAGCAGCGAGCGGTGCGTCCCATACTCGTTGCGTCTCATCCGAGTAAGCTGACGTCCACCCCCATTGCCAGGCCTTCCTCCGCGACCTCGCCGTCGCACTCCCACTGCTCCCCCGCCTCACGACGCTCGTCGTCCACGACCCCGGGCGCGGCCACCCCGATACGCCGGCGACATTCAAGGAGCGGAGGCTCCTGAAGCACTGGTACTCCCTCTGCCCCACGCTCACGGAGTGCAAGCTCCTCAGCGGCACGCGCTGGGAGCGCTGACCCGAGACCCCCACGAAGTGGGTCCCTGTCCGCGCCAGCGACGAATTTCATCGGTGGTTGGTTCAGTGAGTACGGGCCCGGATGGGGAGCGGCGCGAGATATACGGTAGACCCCTCCTGCGCCGGCTGCCGGATTTGGGCCCATTCGGATACCCCCGCACAGACCCTTTCGTATACAACAGATCCACGTCGACATTGGTGTTCTTTTTCTATATGCTTCCCATGCTGTTCATTTGACATCGGGAACATGTCTGAGTAGGATAGACTTGTTGCGGTTGCGGGATGTAGTTCGACGGAAGAACTCTGTATCTCCAACGACCAGTACCCCGAAAATACACAGGAGATGGTGCAGACGATCATATTAGGCCTTTGCACCCGCGAAGTCATGCAGAGGTATCGTTAAATTTTAATGATCTGCGTGTAGTACGGATATAATGAACGCTATCCAAAGATAGGTTCGCATCGACTGCTCGCGGTAGACCCTTTTTCGGTCATATTCCTGAGATGACATGAGCGTAGAGTTATGATCTAAGTGTCCCTCGATACATTATCATAGTACCCGAAGGGCTTGAAGTGGAACTGAGGACATAGCTCTTGATAAGGCGATCAGACAGAGCCAAAAGAAAATCGTGGTGACCCATCCAAGTGGCGCTAAGGGAGAATCCGACCAAATCATATAATTAAGCATGTTGAGCTCCAAGGATGACTGGCTACAGAATCCAGATATGTCGGGAATGGAGTGCAGTGTCGTCCGGTGTCGACCGAGACACATGCGGGTTCACGATGCAACAATGCTACAGTCGTCGAGTTCCTGGGATGAAGCATGACATCCGGCGGCTGGCAGTGGCGGCATCCCGTCCACTGATGACGGGACTGACAGCGCAAATCCGTTCCTACCTCTGGAGGACATCGAGGATCTGTAGAGCTTGTCCCTGAAAATTGCTGAACCAGCACTTTTCAAGAGGATGAATATCCAGCTGGAGTTACGAAAAGAAACCTCTTGAACAAGCTGTAGAACTCCCAAAGGCTAACGAGAGAGAGCGCTGGGAAGGCAACGGAGGCAGAGCTTGTGGTGACCGGATTGATGGCATCAGCCACCGACACAATATTGACAAACAAATCCCTCTCCTTGCCACGATGACCACGAACACTGTAGGGCAAACTAGGAACCGCCTCGTCCTGGCGTCTTGGCCACAGTAACACATTGCGAGCCACAAGCTGCCCTGCCCAGCTATTAATCGGCTAGATCGTCCACCACTAGCCTTCAGGTTCATCAACCAGGCACAGCCTGTTTGAAGGCCGGCAGCGCATCATTTCGTGTCGCGAAAAAGATAAATTAATCGTCGCAATCGTGCAGGGCCGAGTTAACCGGCTACGCTCAGTGACGTCCGCCCGCCTTGCTGACAGCAAAATGAAAATCGGTGCCACTGACAGTTCACTGCCTACCCTGGAGGCGCGCGCTAAGCACAAATCTCTGCTCGAGCTAGGCTATCACTGTTCTCTGTGTTCTTCTGTCTCTCTGTTGAAAGCTGCACGAGTCGAAGTGAGGCAAGTCGTCAGTCAACTCAATTAAAGGTGTCGATCCTTATATGTCCAGCTCCAATGACGGTGCAAATCACACCTGGAACTAACAGGAAACCACATCTGCGTACGTATGTCCACTGCTTAATTGAATTTCATTGATGATTCACCGTGGCATGTAGGACCCTTCAATGCGTTGTTAGATGGGCGACATTGGGGCGACATCTCATCAATACCCTCCGCGTGAAAGTGCTCCACGACACAACCACGACATCAATCACCCCCAGCCCACCAACGCAGGTACGGTCGGTCCGACAATTAATCTACCGGGTGACACTTAATTCAGTGAAAGGCCGTTGTTGACTCGGATGCTGGCACTGCTTTGAGGGTCTATATTTGGTCTTGTTGTCCATTCCCTTCCCCACCTGCCTCGGATCGCCGTGTATGACTCCAGCGAGTCAGCGACAAACATCTTCTGTCTAGACGTCCCTTGCGATGTCAAATCTCGCTCCGCTGCTCTACTGAACCGATGGCAAAAACACTTGATTAATACGAATTTCGCGTTCCCCTTTGTCTTTGGATCGCCGGAGAGATTCACATATGATGCTTCGAGGTGCGGATCTATTTAAACTCGGACAGGTTGGCATCTGACAGTGGCAGTCGCTGCTTATTCGACAGAACATATCCGTATGTCTTTTAGGCACGCCCATGTCTGCCTTTAGCTGTGATCCACGGATGGCCTGCAGCGTCACGGTGAGTCTTCAATCGTCGTGCGGTCCGGCTTTGCGACATATTTACGCAACCGCGACCTTTTTCGGTGCTTCCTAATTCCGACTCTTCGTCCGAAATTAATTGGAGAATACCACGTCCGACGAGCGACGGGCCCAATTGTCTGGTTCTGATTATTGAAAGGATAAAGAACCGCGCCCAAATGGCCGTCGGAGATTGGCGCCGCAGACTCTTACGCTGTACTTTGCAAAACTCAAAACTGCCGCCAAGTGTGGACGACATCTCGACTCCAGTCATTTATAGTGTTCATCAGGCGTGGAATCAATGTTTAATTGTATGATGGCTTTCCCTCGACCCCCCCCCTCCTCTGACCCTGGCACCAATTCTGTACATTATGTCAGGACGGTCTCTCCCCATATGGCATTCCCATCAATCTGAAACTCGTCTCGCTTACCGATTGATCTGTCACCCCTGCAATGTCAAAATGCGAAGTCTACACTCACAGGAAAAAGCTAGGTGCCGCTTCTTTCCGGGCATAGCTTTACAGTCATCTTACGCAGTGACTGCTTGTCCGACATTCGTATAAGGAGCGACGCGATCGACGTGATTTTCACCACCGCAAAAACCCAACCACCGCGAATACATACCAGCCAGCATGAGTGACCCGCGCCGTTATTCCACCAATAGCTCGTCCTCCAGCAACTACCCCCGAAGCTCGTACAGCTCGCTCGCCGATGCTGGGATGTCCTGTTCGTATTCATCAACATTCGAGGCAAACTGCGTTGACTTACGATGAGCCACGGTAGACCCCGCAACCAACCAATCAAATCCCGCTGCGGCGTATTACGGCGGGGCTACACCGCCGGCGCAGATGTACCCTCCGACTTCGAGTGGCCGGGGACATCCCTCCGCCCATCCCTCTGCTCAAACCTATCAGCAGCCCGGCTATGGGTCGCAGGCCTACGGCATGCCCGGCCCTCCCATCTCCCCCGATTCACCTCTAAACAACTATAGTTTCAACAACGCGAGCGCCCAGTACCCTGCGACCCCGTATAATACGAGTTCTCGCTCTCAGTATCCGGTCTCCAACACGCAATGGTCTGGATCGCAGGCACCCCAAGTCTCTCCGGGGTCGTGGAACGACCCTACCACGCCTTCGCCTGTCTCGCCGTACGGTTCCTCTCAGAGCGCCAACACCTACATGTACGGCGCCCCCGGGAGCCAGTATGTGCCCTCGTCTTCCAACCACGGACCAGATCCCAGCGCCTACGGCATGAAGCAATGCTACCACTGCCATGCCACGACCACGCCGCTCTGGCGCCGCGACCCCAACACGCAGCGCACCCTCTGCAATGCCTGCGGTCTCTATCTCCACTCGCGGCACACGCAGCGCCCGCAGGAGCTCATCGACGCGGACAACGAGGACGAGGGGCGCAGCGAGACGTCCGAGGGCGTGGGCAATGGTCCCGAGTGCAGCCACTGCCATACACGCCAGACGAGCGTGTGGCGTCGGAACAAGGACGGGGATCAGGTCTGCAACGCTTGTGGATGTTACCAGCGCCTTAAAGGCGTGGAGCGGCCGCTCTCGTTGAAGCGCAACAAGATCAAGCCGCGCGCGAAGCACCCATAGGCTTGAAAGAGTCCTTTCGCAACCTGAATCGTATCTGTACAATTTTCCCTCGCCGCATCTGCATCCTTCCCCACTCCTATCTATCCACTTTCTCCTCATCTCTCGTGCTTTCTTACATGTAGCGATCGTTGTAGATTGGACATCGCACTTTCGTGCATAGCTCTGTACCTTTCTTGTTGGATTTTTTAGATCGCCGTCTCACATTTACCTACGTCGATTGGACTACCTCCCGCACCGCATTTAAATATAACACTGGGACTTGTATCTGATTGAAATGCGCACGCCGCTCATCCGGCGGGCACAGGGAATCATAAGCCAGAGTGAGAAACAAATTATACGCGCCGATGTAAAGATTTGCAGTGTTCTTTTTGTTTTACTGAGACCATGTTAACTCGGCCACCCATCAAGTGGTCCGGCATTTTTGGGAAGCACCTCAGATGCTGATCTTGATCGATCAATAATGATTAGATAGACGCTTAGATACCGAGGAAGTTGAACGCAGTCACATAGTCTATCAGAGATGTATGTGTTCCAGTGCCGCTGATACCCTCCGGGGAGCTAATGCGGACCACACCAGAGTGGGAACGAGCGTTGATGAGATCGAACTCCCTCGAGGCTGCCCGGCGCTCACCACTGATACGAGCCGTCCGGACAGAAGGCGAACTGGACCTTCTCCCCTTCAAATCCGGTGGGAATATATGGTGAGTTGATTCGTATAAAGAGAAGGTTATTGCGATGGCGAATATGACATCACCGTATGGACCTTTCCTGATCTGACAGTCCCGAGACAAGCCTGAGAAGCGCGGTGCAGTGCAGGCGGTGAGGCAGCGATTCCGATTCCGAGGGGGGCCTCTGGCAGCGGACGATCTCGTCAAGGGACAGCCACAGCGAAGTGGTGCGACTGTGATTAGGGATCACTGGTTCGAGAGCCAGGTTTCGTGGGACAGCTGTCCGTCCGAGTGTTAAATACAGGTACTCTCTGGAGTTGCAAGTCATAATTGGGCGGTTAAGCGAGGCGTCGCAATGACTGGTGCACGAGATTCGATGTTGATTCCACCACGATATAATGCATTCTTTGACTGACCGCATCGGCTATACCTGACCTATGGTTGCGACAGGCGCCCCGAAAAATCACGGAACACACTGATTTCAGGGAACAGTCGAAACGTGATCTGGATAGTAGATTATTGTTGGAGTAATACACATGACTGTAACAACACACTGCCTCGAACCAGCTTCTGGTCTGCTCGGAGACTGGATTGCCACTCGACCGTTCCACAAATAATTGTGGCGTCGCAATAATTTTTCGTAGACTAAGCCACGCGCTGTGTATTCCTTTCACTCGTGAAGCTAAGGTCGGGAGGCAGGGATTGGTCGCCCACACCCCAGTCCATCAAAGCGGTGAAGAACTCCTATAAAGCTCCCAATGACCACCACCTTGGCCTGTACTGCGGGGAAATATTTGGCCTTCTTTCCGGGACATCCGTCAGGGCTCCATCGGTTAGATTACTCGACGGACACATTATATTTGCACCCCTGGAATGGATCAATGTGCCGCGGGCCTCTAAATACGGTCAATAAATCTATGGGACAAGTCTCAATATTTGTCGATCCTCACCGGTTTGCTACGGGCCTATCGACCGAATTTCAGTCTGGATGAAATCGCCATACTCGAGGGAGCATTTTTGCAACCCGATATCTGGCCGGTCTCCCAGAAATCCAACATCCCCAAAGTCTTGCTTTCGTAGCCCGACAGCTTTGAGAGTGGTCGATTGCATATGTGTGCTCTTGAAACCGAAGCTGGGAGAGATTCCATTCTTGTCCCATGTGAAATCGTTGAGAAACGTAAGTGGCCTGAATGTCCTCCACAGAATCTGGCACCTTCGGATTTGCTCGGAAATTGATCCAGAATAGATAGGTCTTCCATAGTGTCCCCCCAGTTATATTCGAGTTCAATTTATGTTGTTTCACCCCAGCTGCAACTGTTCAGAGGCATCATCATCATTTAAGTTCAGTCCGCCGTGCCGGATGTTCGGCATGCCCACGGCACGTCGGCCTTCGGCATCACTTCGCACCCTCCCGCAACCATATCAATCGTCTACCTTTCAATTTGCTAGCTCCATGTACGCGAAAACTTGTCGGTTCAGATTTTTTAGGGCCCGCAACTTTTGGTGTATTTCAACACAAATCGATACACTTGTGCCAAGACGTCACATAACATTTCGTGGATCCAAACCCAACGTTGAATGCACTCAACCTTCTTCTGCAACTCCAATGGAATGGAGAACCTGCCATGGAGCTGGGTGTGTTTTCGAGGCGATCCTGGTTTCATGGGAGAAGACCGTTTTCAATTAAAGTTATTTACCATCACGTTGGTGATCGCCACGACATCACATCAAATGTGCCTGTGATGAGTCATCCTCCTTTCTCTCGTTTTCACCGAATCGCGTTACACCCAGTATTGGTTGACCCCAAGCCAATACCGCATCCATCTCAAGCCTGTTATTCCTCGAAGATACACCGGGTCACTGCTGTGTTCTGGCCCTGGGGCTTCCCCTCCGCCCCCTGCAGCGGCGCCATTGCCACGAGGCCGCCACAGGAGGTCAAGTTGATGCGGCTGCCCGGACGACACCTTTGGATACATTTGAAACAGCGTCCGAGAGAATACGCTGGGCTGCCGGCAGCATGAATCATCCGCGCTCATAGGCGATAGCATACGTCGGCCAGGTCTTGACAGCTGAGATGGGCGCGGATGCATACCTTTTTAATCCCACAGGCCGGATATCTCAACCGTTCTTGTTTTTCTCATTACACCCACACTCACTATGCGGTTTACCCGTTTCTTCGCGACGGTTCTGGGCCTCAACTTTGCCGCCGCCTTTACACCTCGAGAGAAAGCTGGCTACCACAAACGCGCCCCTGCGGTGAACACTTCGCGTTCATTGCATGAAGATCCTGCAGAGCTGCAGAAGCGCGACGGGACGAAATATGTTTTCATGCATCATGTACGTCGTCCGCCCCATATTTCGAATCTTACCCACGCACACCTCCGCTAGATTGTTGGCAGTGAGTCGTCGCAGTTACTCTGAAACTTTGACTTGATAGTCCCTTTAAATAGACACGTGCGTAGTCGCACATTCCCCATCTTCAAAGACTCACGCATTTGCGCAGGTATCACCATACGCAGGACACTTGGGCCGACGACATCCAGCAAATCGCGGCCAAGGGCGTGTACGTCGGTAGTTCATTACCCTGCTCCGTCACGCTGAGATTCCTCAGGGACGCCATCGCACTTAACATCGGCGGCGACGCATGGCAGATGACGCAGGTCGGGTACGCGTACGCCGCCGCCCAGGCCCTCGGCTCGAACACGAAACTCTTCTTCTCCTTCGACTTTACAACCAACCTCGGCTGCTCGCTCTCCGACATCGTCGCCCGCACGCGCCAGTTTTCGTCCCACCCGTGGCAGTTCAAGGTAGGCAGCAAGCCGATGGTCTCAAGCTACTCCGGGGACTGTCTGGGGAATTCAGGCTGGCAGTCACTGAAGGACCAGACCGGCGCGTATCTCATGCCGTTCATCTGGGGCCTTGAAGGCAATTTTGGGAGCTATCCGAGTTTGGATTCGTGGTATTGGTGCGTATCGAAACCTCCGCCCTTCGACGAATCACTCACGTTTTCCTAGCTGGGGCTGTGCATGGCCCCAGGGAAATTACGACAAGAATGTAAGCGCGATCATGTGAAATGTTGGGTGAACTGACTGCTATTGCCAGACGGACGACGACAACTACTGTACGCTCCTTGCTCAAACGGATCGCCAGGAGAGATTAATTCGAGGTCAGACATCGGACAGCTAGGAGCCAAATATGCGACGACGGTCAGCATGTGGTTTTAGTGCGTCCCCCCTTCTCCCGTTACTGTCAAAGAACTGACATCGATATTTGATGAAGTACCCACCTCTCCGACAAAAATCGCCTCCTCCGCTCGGACGACTGGCTGCTCAACACCCGTTGGGAGCAGCTCGTGGCGATGCGAAACACACTCACGTTTGTGGAGATGGTCACCTGGTGAGTTCCCTCTTATCTCTGAGGCCACGCGTCCTGACTCCTTCAAGGAACGATTTTGGAGAGTCGGACTAGTAGGCTGATTTCATTATGTTCCTATATCGTTATTAAATATAGGGCGCCCTCAGCTTCGGGCCGGTCAGAATCGATCAACCCGCAGGTAAGATCCAGCTTCCCTACCGATTGCAGCAAGCAAATTTATATATGGATCCAGGGACGACGTGGGCGGACGGCTACCCTCATACCGCGTGGTTCGACATGAGCCAGTACTACATACAGGTTCACTGGCATCCTCCCCTCGAATAAATGTGTCTGACTCCCTGCAGGCCTTCAAAACCGGTATCTACCCGAGCATTACCGTGCGTCTTCCGTCTCCATCGTCCTTCACAACACCACGACTGACGTTTTTGTTCAGAAAGACGTCATTTACTATTGGGCGCGTCCCCATCCGCACGACGTCACGATCTCCGGCGACGGGGCGCGGCCGGATAATTGGGACTGGACGCAGGTGCGCATTCCTCCCATTCTCATTTTTTATCTGTGCATATACGGAGCGCGCGCAGGATTACCTCTGGGTGGCCGCGTTCTGCAGCTCGAGCTGCACGGTAACGCTGCAATGCGGCTCCTCCTCCTCGACCTTCGCGAACCAGCCCGCGGGGGTGAATAAGCTGAAGATCCCGCTCGCGGCGGGGCAGATCACTGTCTCCATGGTCAAGGTGCAGCGTTCGCGCGTTCATCAGGATGATTTATATTCATGTTGTTGATCTGGATGAATTTAGAATGGACAGACGGTCATCAGCAAGACTGACCCCGACTTTAGATATGTTACCAATCCGACGAAGTGTGAGTCTGGAATTGGACTGGGAAATGAATGAGTACTTACGCAGGACGCAGATAACTACAACGCTTTCGTTGGCGCCGCTTGTGAGCTGATTATTTCTCTGCGCGCGATTCGACATTGAACTCACTCCTTGAAAGCTGCAAGTGGCGGAATTACCACTCCTTTAACCACCACTACCACTACCATCTCCACGACTTCCACGACTTCCACGACCTCGACCACCTCAACAAAGACAGCCTCGACCACTACTGCCGCAGTAACCGCAACCGGCACCGGCGTCGCGGGTGTGTCCTGGAATTATCTTGGATGCTATCCGGACCCCAATAGCCCCCGGACGCTCAACAACGGCGTCCACACATCAACAAGCGCCAATGGCATTTCTGCGTGCCTGACTAGCTGCAAGAATGCGGGATACGTCTACGCCGGTGTCGAATTCGGGGTGCGTCGTTCCCTCTATCCGCAGACTAATTTTCCAACTCATTTGTTGCGATCCAGGTCGAGTGCTGGTGTGCATCTGAAATGACTGCGGGGGTGAGCGTCATTTCAGCAGACTCCTGCAATATGGCCTGCTCTGGCGGAAGTACGGACATTCATCTGTTATCGTTCGTCCAGGCGCTTATTAATACTACAGCGGGCATTTGCGGCGGCGGGAATACCATCAACATCTATTTCGCCGTGGCGGGGCTGGGGACTACCACGATGATCTCCACCACGACGACGACCAGTTCCCCGGCAGCGAGTACCCCTTCGTGGTCGTACCTTGGATGCTACAACGATCCCACGAATTCGCGGACATTGAATAACGGCATGCATTTTTCGTCTCAGACGGGTCAATCCGTTTCGAGCTGTCTCTTAGCTTGTGCTGGGGCAGGCTATTTGTATGCTGGGACTGAATATGGCGTGCGCTTCTCCTGTGTGAGTCTGATCATTGCATTTACTGAGACATCTATGCACAGGTCGAGTGCTGGTGTGCGTCGGCGATCACGGCTGGTGCCTCGACGGCCAGCGGCTGCGACATGGCGTGTTCCGGCGCACGTACGCATTCCATTGGGCCCATCCTTCTCCTTGAACTCATCATTTATTATTTGATTGCAGCGGCTGACATCTGCGGAGGCGGTAACCGCATCTCACTGTACAAAGCGAGCTCTGTCGCTGCCCCGCCAGTCCTAACCTGGAGCTCCCTCGGGTGCTACCAAGACTACTCCCCCCGCACACTCAACAACGGCCTGAACTTCGCGTCGTCGACTCTTACCATCGAGAGCTGCAAGTCTGCGTGCGGTGCCGCCGGCTACCATTACGCCGGGGTTGAGTACTCGGTGAGGATTTCTCGAATTCCTTTCGCATTGGTTTGCTTATGGATACTGTAGCAAGAATGCTGGTGCGCGTCTGCGATCACGAGCGGGGTGGCTCAGGCGTCGAGCGCCGACTGTAATATGCCCTGTACGGGCGCTAGTAAGTGGTCCCGTTCTACCTTATCGCGCGGATTCTTTACGTCGATTGTTAGGCGGAGAAACATGCGGCGGGGGCAATCGGATTTCGCTCTACATGGCCAGCGTTACGTCTTCGAAGCGGCGGAGGCTGCACCCCCTCCAACTCAGCAATTAAACCTAGATGTACGGCGGATTTTGTGTTTTACTTGGATTGGAAGTCGAGATGTTCCCGAGGTCAAAAAGGTTAGGACGACATAGGGAGAACATATCTCATGTCCAATTGGCCTTGAAATTAGAACAACGCTGGCTCGGGTGCTTGGACGAATCTCGCAACAAGAATATAATTTTTAAAAGCTCATTCAGCTCGACAAATGAATAGTGTGTATCAACATTGCACAATCCAGTCTCCTACCTCTTCGACAGTTGAGGCGGCCGGCGCAGAAGTGGGGCATAGATCTCGAACAAGGGCCCCAGGGAATCATGCCAGTGCGGTGGGGGCCTCGGGCCAGCGCTTCCAGCGCGTGCCGCTGAGGAGCGTACAATCCTCAAGCGAAGGACAGAGGAGATACCACAGTGTAAGGAGCTTGCAGTCACTCTCGAATGTCGCAGCCGTATCCGGGTAGCCTCCTCCGGGCGAGGTCGATGACGAGCGTCTTCAGGCACGGGAACATTGGGAGTCATACGGCCAGATCCGCGAAGAATTTCTGGTCGTCGCAGCGGACGTTAGCTCAACTTGTATGCACGTAAGGAGAGATGGACCACTCTCTGCTCCGGGGAGAATTCACCGCGTACAAACTCCAGCATTTCACGGCGGGAGAGCATGTGGGCGATGGTGACGGGGCTCAGGACCTGCCAGCCGCTGATGAAGTTGCGGAGCCGCGTCACGGGCTTACTCGACAGCGCAAGACTGGCGAGGCACTCGGTGCCGACCAGCTGACCCAGAGGTGGAAGGTCCCAGCCAACGGTGGCCGTCGTCAAGCACGAGCCGGGGGCGACAGCCCTGCAGACGGCCTCGGTGTTATAAACGGAACCAATGCATCCGTCCCAGCGAACTCCATCGCTGCGTACATGTGCGCCATGCAGATGGGGTGGACCCGCCGATCACCGACACGACAGAGTGCAAGTAAGTCCGAGGGGGGCGTCCGTTGAACGATCTCGTCGATGATTTCGGGAGGGAAGATAGAGAAGCTGAACGGAGTAGACATGGCCAGTAGATTGCAGTGTGGGGGCAGAAACAAGGTTACAAGAGGGTCAGTCTCACTTTTTAAAGTGCTCGCACGTCGCACTCTGAATCTGGCAATGTAAGGACAATGGTGGGCTCCCGAAGGTTTGATCGTCCAATAGACAAAATGGTCGGCGATGATTGAGGACTCCGACAAGAGTTTGGACAACAGTTTCTACATACCGTTGCTTGCACCGTTGCCTCGGATGCCGCGTTTTAAAAGGCCGTAGATGTAAATGCAATTGGTGTATGTGGCGTTCTTGATCCCAGGGTGCTTTCATCCGAACGACCACTAGTACTCAGCTTGGAAACCTGAGTTCCGGATAAGTATAGACTCCCATGTCATGTGATTGATCCCCGGAGTCTCCCTTCGGCGGAGCCTTACATACTTCCTGTTCTTTCAGTTTTCGACTCAGGGGATCCCGATACCTGCGTCTCGTTTACACCAGATTGAGCCGTCCTTCCAGAATCCAAAGCTATACATGGGGTGCTTTTTACAAGACATCAGTGAATGACGACTGAAACCAAGGGGGTCCAAGGATAAGCATTGCCCATATGGAGTTGGATAGGTTGGCTGGGCCCCGGTCGCCAGAAAAAAAAATTGTATGTACTTTTGTTTTGCCCTAATATGAGACCTAGAACCTTCTTGCGACTTCCCAAGCATAGTGCATGCAATTCTGACGGCATATCACTGTCGTCAAAAGCTTGGTTGGCTGTACATATGGCCAACATCGCTTTTGAACTGCCTCCCGATCAGGTAAGTCATCATGTGATCCCCGAAATGGTCTGGACCAACATCTAAGTCTTTTCCTCCAACTCGCATCAATTTCATGGTTCAAACACCGGGATGGATTCTGACATGCCATCTGAACGTCCCTCAGGGCTCCAAAAAATCCTAGCGGCAAATTTGAGGCTTATATAAGCGAATTCCCACGGTAGGTTGAAGCCCGAAAGGCCGTTCCAAAAAAAGTATAGGTGATATCATATTTTATCTGTGGACCCCCTTGACTGAAACAAGATTAAAGCTCGCCTACATCACCAACAGTCTCACGCATCTGCGCGGCTGGACCTGCCATCATGCTGCTCGGTGCCGCCGACATGCCGGTGCGATTCTTCTCCCCCGGCAGGCCCCCATGAAGCCCACTTTTGATATCCTCGCAATCAGCTCCACCTGTCGCTCCACAAGGCCGGGATCGACGAAACGCGGAAGGGCGGCCCTTCCCCTGAATCACGGCACATGCTCCCTCATCCAGCATCCGCGGCAATTTGTTTGCCAAGGACGACACATGGGCCGTGTTTGGGAGTACGAGGGACGCGCTTGGGATAAAGCACGGCCCATGCTCCGCTGAGAAGTTCAGCTCATAGTGAACATTGAAGGTAATTCAATTGTAGCGATTTATACTGACGAACAAGTGTAGAGTACGAAGTGATAGTTGCAATATTCTAAGGCCGAGTGGACAGATTTTAACGGCGCTCGGATATGAATATCGGAAGACTTACTTTGACCACACATACATATTATGGTGCCGGCGGCGTTGACTTTCGCACCCTGCTTAGGAGGGTTAAGGGACCTCGCCACGCGGAGTGAATATAAAAGAAAACTCACCTGGAACGCAGTTTTTGGCTGCACGCGCTACTGCGTCGGTTACACGGGAGGACACTGTACGCAGCCATGAATGGTATTCCTGTCGTTCACTCGAGATCGATATCTCCTGGTGCAATGCAGGGTGGGGAGCTCGCAGATATAGCGTCGGACACCAAAGGTTCCGCAGAGGGCGGGGACGAGGCGGGAAGAGGCGGGCACCACAGTCGCAGAGTACGGGGAGAGGCGGGTGGATGTGGCGGTGTATAGGCAGACCAGTCGTAATGTTCATCGGAATTCCACGCCGGGGGAGCCGCCGGGGAGGAAGAAGACGGGACAGGTTGGCCCGGGTTGAAAGCTAGCCCAGAAACTCGTTCCGCGCCCCAAGCTCCCTGGATATCCTGGCGCGAGTGCGGGGACGAAATTGGACTGGAATAGGCCGAGGTCGATCGCGATCCATGACCACCGTAAAACAGCAACGGCTTAGAAAGACCAGCGGGCTTGCAGCTCGTGCTGAAGAGTTATGCGCAAAACCGCGGACGTGTGGGACCATATTGGAAGACAGTTTTCCGCCTTGGCCAAATCTTGTGCATAAGTTTTGCGAAGTTGCGAGGATCATCAAGTAGATTTTACGTGGACCCACATCAACAGACTGATAGTCCCGATCGTTGGACCCGGGCGTCGCCGACAACTCGCAACCTCGCCCCTCCTCTCGCGGTACAGCACATCTGCGCAGGTCACTCTACAGATTGAAGTGGTCCTTCTGCGTATCCTGCCAATACGTGTTTTTCAACGAGAACAGTTACATGACCGCGCAGTAAGTTTTACAGACTCCATCCGACGAGATGAAAACCCCGGTCCATCCGTCGTCCCAGTCCTCCTGGAATAATATCTTCACTTCGTCGTACACAGCTACCAGCTGCGTTGGAAGGGGTTCAAATTTCTAGGGTATCCTCCGTCAGTCACGGACTCCATCTCCTCTGCACAAATGCACCTTCAACCATATCAAGAGGTCTTCAATGTCCTCGAGATCGACGTCTTCTTCCGAGGCAATGAATCCATTCTTTGTTACCCTTGCAAATCTTTCTAACAAGTGTGGCTCGTTGGGCGCTCTGCAAAGCAGGCGGCACCGATCCCCTACGAATTTCCAACAGCTGGTTCGCCGCATGGGGACCATACTTCAATATTCTCAGCTCAAGTTCCGCATATATATAGCACCTGAAGTGAACTCACCGATATATAAGTAATTGCAGAGCATAGTCTGCTGTTTGCGCCTGGGAGTTCTTCGAACAGTCATCCAAACATTCCCCGAATTTATCGCGGGAGTAACTGTTTCCCCATGCTTTCTGCAATATGCAACCGAGAGAAGATGTTATCGTGCAACCACCGCTCCCCGGCTCCGGCCCGAGGCGCCCGGTTTGGAAATACCGCCGGATCTCGGGGTTTGGATCAAATATTCTCGAAGACAATGTCGTCCGTACGGATGTTGAATGGTGTGTGGGAACGCCCGGCTGCTAGATCGGCAATTCGAATTAGTGTCGGAAGCAGGGGGGGATATCTTCAGCAACCCACCTGGAAGTTGAAGGTGGACAAAAAGTCCAGCATACGAACTAATGCCAGTGTCATTGCACTTGCATGACAACAGCGGACAGACATGATCGGTGGCTGCAGAAACTCGCAGCATCGAAACAAACATCTTACGATCGCACCATCGACCTCTTGGACAGGAATATAATGGCGTGTCCAGGAAGTATGACAATAAGTAATGCTAGAACGGAAAGGCGCGTCAGATGGATTCAAAGCGAACAAGAAAAACGAACATGGGATCGGGGTATCTGTAAGGGTCCAATAGGCTCTCCTCCACAATGGACAAGCAGCGTGATGTCGTACAAGATCCAAGTAAAAGTCTCCGGACCGCCTCTGATTCGTCAAGTAATCGTACAAGGACGTATTATGGATCCGTATTTCGAGATCATTGAAGGCAGGAATTGACAGAAGAGAATGAGCCCTCGAAGCGCTAGCCGTTAGGAGCCCGGCGTCAGACCCAACACTGAGCCCAGAAAACATATAGAGGGTTTTCGCCCATTATTCGGGAGGTCCTGGATGGCAAAATAGGCACCCAGAATCTGCACTACTAGCGTGGTATCTGGATTCACGGAAAGGATTTGGTGGTACAAGATATCCAGTTCGGTAAATGCGGATGGGCTGGAGGGAGCGAGGTCCAACACCATACAGAGGCGCTCTTCCGGGAGGCAATAATCCTCGTCAATGAACTTGATCACAGTGGCGGCGTAAATGACATTCCCGGAAGCATTCTGGACGAGCCGATTGAGGTCCGCTTCCGCAGGTCACTCAGGTTTGAGCCGCTCTCTCGTAAGACCCAGATACCGTTTACGATGTATTTCGCCAAATCGCTCGCGCAGGTAGTGCAGGATATCCAGATGAAGCCAAAAGGTGTGATCTAGAACAAGCCGGCGAGCAAGCGCGGCGGGGATGAAAGTGTCGAAGATGTGGCGGAGATGCGGTTCGGGCCGGCTGGCAACGAGAAACCGCAGAGGAAGGTCGTGGACGTTGCTGAGGTGCAATACAGTATCCAAGATGGTCTGCTGTATGTACCGCTCTTTGCATTCGTCCAGGCCGTCGATGACCACCACAAATGTAGTGGAAGGTCGAGGATCCAGTGCTTTCATGGGCGTTACAAGGTGAGCATTCGCCTGAGCGCCCAGGTTCTTCTTCAGAATGGTAGGATTGAACTCCACTGCCATCCCAATCGCCTGCCGTAATCGGGGGGCGTTGATGGCAAGCTGAAAGGCAATGGTGGTGAATAATCTGTCCCCCGTGTCTCCCTCAGCTCTCCACCGTGCAAAGAAAAACGCGCCGGCGAGTCTCGCATCCGCGTCCCACTCCTCCGCCATCATTGGGGCGACCGCGGACCTTCCAGCTCTAGCAGGTCCAGACAGCCACATGGTCCTCGATGACTTCTCGCTGTTTACAGCCCATTTCAACAATATAAGCTGAACATGGACACGAGCCCCCGCGGAGCATTTTGGTGGCGGAAATCTGTTCGAGGAGTCGTGGAATGCATCGGCGGAGACGTAGCCCCTCATGATGTTGATCCCCTGCGCAGTGCGTGAGTTCCGTCGCGTATTAAGTACCCGAGATGCCGCGTGAAGACCTACCAAGATCACCGGGAGAATGAGCGACAGTGGCTCCCGTGTAATACTGGTTGAAGTCCCTGCCAACTGAGTAAAATGTCCTTCCAGAGACATGAATCGACCGGGAATTGCTGAAGGACATGGGATGGTGGTGGACGTTGAGTGGAAACCTGACATTACGGTCCGAGGTTCCGACTTGCCTGTATCACCGAGTCTGATAGAAACCTAATTAACCCGAGAATGGCAAGGGCTTCGGGACGAGTCTTCCGACAGCCAAGCATATATTCTCTCAGCCCGGGTGCCGTCGCGAGGATCGATTATTCAGAACGTCAGGATGAAGATAGAAGTTGAAGTCGGACCGGAAGCCGTCAATCCCTTTACGGTGCCGTCGATGTGGTGTATTCGGTGTCCTGAAATCGCGCTGATTGCAATGTACTTTCATCCACCTCGATGTTGAACGACGACTTGGGTTGGACCCCTCGCATTGACCAAAGCAGAACAATAACGACGTGATGCAAATCCAGATCTAGCTAGGAGGACCGGCGAGGTCCAGCGCGCTTGAGAGACCGCAGTGAAACATAGTAAAGCGGAACCCCAGAACCGCAGTCTACCATATCTTGGGGGTAGAATGTGGGGAAGCTGCGAGCAATCATCAAGTAGAGCTTGCGGGATCTCGGAAACACGACTAGCCTAATGTTCTGTGACTCTGTGTCAGCATTTATACCCGTTCCGGGTCCTTCGCCTGTGATGCATTCAAGTTTCGCCAGAAGAGCAAGCTGATAGATCGAGGGATCACCTCGCAAATAAAATGCCAGATCAACCACATTCGAACCCGTTACATCGGATGGTTTAGCATCTATGTTCCCGCTCTTAAGTCCGCATATACAGTCCACGGGCATGGTTTTCCCCCACCCTCTCAATTACAACAACTACACAGAATTCAGTCGCGCAAATGTCCATCTTCGTC
Source organism: Mycena vulgaris (assembly GCA_029204335.1). Classification (NCBI taxonomy): domain Eukaryota; kingdom Fungi; phylum Basidiomycota; class Agaricomycetes; order Agaricales; family Mycenaceae; genus Mycena; species Mycena vulgaris. The sequence goes on from JARGYA010000558.1 coordinate 58,933, forward strand.
CCGCACAACAGATTTATATGCTAACTAGCCTCGGCCTCGATCCTGATCCAGAATTCCATGCTTCCAGTCTCTGCGACCACCTCGAAATTCAATATCTCTCATTTACTCCATTTTAGTGGCTCTTACCAAGACTTTTCATGTTTGCACTGGACTTTCCGATCATGCCTTTCTCAAGATCTTGCCTCATCATCATGATATTCAAGACAGTTGGGCCCTCATATCCTATGCCGATGATATTTCCGGTACATCTTTGCTCGCAAACGTCTCGTGCACACACCGTGGAATATTCTAACCACGGGTTTCGCAAGATCTTGCCCCACAGAGTCGGGACGTGCCACCGAACAGAAATTTTCCTTCCACAGCCTAAATTCCTCGTGAACCTCTTTGAAAACACGTTCCACGAGGTGTGTTGCTCGAGGGATGGAGCTCAGATCTTCACGTCTTGGATCCAACGGTGCGCGTGGAAGTGGAAGAAGGAGAAGGAGGACGTGTTATGGGCGCGCGTGGTTGGAGCTCTTTAGCTCTTGTGACCTTTGTCTCTACAGTATCCGGAACGGTCGTTCGTTGTGCGGGGCAAAAATCGACTCAACGATTATTCCAGCCGACAATAGTGTTGCTGGTGCACAGGCCCACTGTAATAAATTTGGACATGTCGAGTGCAGTTCGGCCGTCCAGACTTTCCATGTAAGACTCCAATCAAATAGTTTTCGTGTACACATCTGGGTACATTAAACGAAAACGGTATGTAAACGGTTAAAACCGTTTATAACCGATTATACACGGTATTTTTTGGGCGGTACAAAATCCAATTTTGTTATTTGAAGTCAACTGTGAAACAACCCAAAAACTAGCCTCTACCGCAGGCCAACAACGCGCGTTTGAGGAATCCGGCCTTGATCCACATCTTGATCAACATCGCCTCCTTTTATCGGCCATCTTGTGTCAATACACGCGTCAAAATCAGAAAGACACGTGCTTACCGAACTCGATGCGGGCCTATGTTTGTCCATTGGTACCATCAATAAGGCGATTACATAGACACCTTTCGAGAGTGCGACGACGTGTGATGAGCCAAACCCGGGTTCCTCTGAGCCATGATGGTGGAAGGAAATTAGACAATCTGCCATGTCAGGTCATTGACGGTCACAATTTATACCCAGGGCGCAAGGTGTACAGATGTGGAACTGCTGGATTGTTGCTTCCGAGAGCGCCCGAATAAAAGGCTTTGCGGTTAAGCCGAATACCGACCAGATCGGCTTTCAATTTGACGTCCACATCGGTCCGAAGTTCACGGTATATATCAATCGTTTAAACCGTTTATAAACGGTTTGTAACCGTGTACTGCCTGGCTACACTAATCGGAAACGAAAACGGTTATAACCGTGTATAAACGTTTACACACGGAAACGGTTGGAGCCTTATTTCCATGTCGGAGGCATGGCAATCAATTGTGAGTTGGCCATAATAATTGACCAAGGTCCTGAGTCCGGACAGACTGCGACGCGCGGATTCAAGACTTACGTATCTGTTGGTCTCACGGAGAAACCATTACGTACTGTAGACATTCAATGGCAGTTGAGCGGGAACGGCAGAGGCCGACGGCGCGGTCCGGATCAAGGATATGTTGCCGAGTGGGAGCCGGTAGCTTACTGTGATCGTGACAACTGAGGATCACGGATGGGAGCTGGCGGAGTCCGAAAAAGCCTGACAGACAGACGTACATATAAACCGTTGGATAAATAACTATTTACACCATGTTCCAGACCCCACTTTTGTTTACTCGTGGGGCGGGAGAAAATGAGGCAAATGTGAGCGACTCGCGTTGGAGTCACTGACCAGAACGTATGAACATCGACAGCTTTCCACTGTGGATGGATGTAAGAGTGGCGAATTAAAAAGAAACCAGACAGTTACACTGATGACGGTGTACATGAAGTGTGGAATCCTAAGACTAGCCCCGGTATATTTCTGTGCCCATTTCTTCGTACTTGATACCGCTCCATCGCGCCCTATCAGGGATGTTCTGCGCATGAGCAATTGGGGCGAAAATGTTAACATGAGACGGCAAACGGGGCCAAAAATCCAGATCGGGTAGGTTCGATGGCAGGCTCAATATGATGTTGAGTCTCTGTAGTCGGCTTGCTTGTTCTGAGTCCCGACAGCGGGATTCAATGAGCTCTTGCAGAACGGGGTGGTACGCGTTGCTGATGTCGCAATGTTTGAGCCGCAGCTGTGTGAGGTTGGGGCACAGAGGTGGAGTGGTCGATGCTGGGGAGGCTATAAGTGCGTTCAAAACAGGCATAAGTTCGCCTGAGGGGGAGCCAAATCGGTAGACAGGCTCCAAGTCGAGCTGAGAGAGGCCGGAGACACGGTGGAGGCACCTGAGGAGGACTTCGGTGTCACCAACAACCTGATCGACCCAGAGCGCTCGGAGAGCACATGAAGAGCGCTCGACCAGCCCGTCTATGGCGCGCATCACGTCCGGGAAGACAGATTCTTCCTCACTAGGTCCACAAGGAGTCTGATGGATTGCAAGTGTCTTTAGTGCAGGGACGACAAAGCTGTCCAGAATGTCCGCCAAGTTGAATGGGATATCAACTGCGGATCCTGCCTTGACGGAGAGCGTATGTAGGTGTGAAAGTGTGACTCGAGGAGGGGTCGGTGCCGCGGACACGGCCCAGTTGGGCAAGCGGACCGAGGGGAATTTCAGCCGACAACTTTCCAGATTGACGCATTGTTCCAGGAGCCCCATGGCCTGTGTTAGGTCGGGAGTGAAAAAGGACTGTCGAGAGGACAAGCACAGCCTCGTGATGCGATCCCAGGCACACGTAGGCAGATGCTGCCCGAAGTCGCATTTGAGTGAAACGGTGCGCAGATTGGGGGGAACACTATAAAACGCAAGATACCTGGACTCTGTTGTGTTCCACGGGTTAGATGTCGTGTCCACAATTTTAATGCTCTCGAGTAATGGTACATCCTCTGACCGGAGACTGTGCAGCACAGACATAGTCTCATCGGATACATGTCTGAGGGCGAGCGACTTCAAGCGACGGCTGTAAGAGAGGATTGTGTCCATGCACTCCTGTGTAATGGAATCCGGGGTAGAGTTGTTGACCACCGAAATTGACAATGGACAAGTACCGGAGCGCTGGAGCCAGGTGCGAAGTCCCTCCCTACGCTGAGCGACAGCAGGGTCGTCTCGCACGGCCTGGTCATCTACAAAAATAGAAAATCCCGGGGAGGGACGGGGGACGACGAGGTGGAGGGAAGACCATAGCGAGGGAGTGGACAAGGATATCGCCCGCCAGGCACTGCATATCCGGCCCAAGAGGAGGGGTGCCTCGGAAGTGTGCATGACGGCATCGTGGCCCGCTGGCAGGCATGCCATGAATATCTCCTGCAAGATTTCGGGTGGGAGCGCACGCATCGGTGAGATGAGTGCGTAGTAGGGATAGATCCGGTCGTTCAGCGCCACGCGCCGTCCATTCGATGCAACTAGCCGGCGACGATCTATCTCAATTTCCTCCATGACCTTGGACAGCTTCTTCGAGCCTTTCGCGCACAGCTCCTGGATCTGCGTGCGCTCCGAGGCCGAGGGGATATAGTTCGTTCCCAGATGTTCTTTCAGGTGATCCATAGCCAAAGTATCCAAAGACAGATCGTGTTCGCGTATCATCTCGACGTGGAGGAGGCCCAAGACTGCCGCGTGCGGGGTCATTCCACTATCTTCGAGTCCTTGCAGGGTTTCACGCAACTGTAGTCGGAGCCTCAACTATAGATCGGCTCATGGAATCCTTACTCACGATACTCCAACTCTCAGGCCAGTTTTGTGCTATTCCAGGGATTTCTGCGAAAGATCTTGCCGAATTTTAGGGTGCATCCCGTGGGCAGTAGGAAAATGCTTTACTGGTGAAGGTAATGTGGCCCCAGAAGTTCCGGTAGTTCCGTGGCCTGGGGCTCCTGTGGAGGCTCCATGGCAATGCGGTCTATGCCTTGCCGGCTCGGAAGCGCGGTGAGTCATGATCTGAATGATCATCAGATGCGTAACATAACATAGTCACATGCCACCTTTTTTCGTTTGGGCTAATATGAGGCCTGTAACGGTTGAATTCCGTATAAAATGCAGGTCCACAGCAGAAAAAATATGGCATCCCTGGGAAGGAGATCTGGAAACTAGCAGACATTTCGCATGTTTTCAACCGCTCAATTAGCTCGGTTCAACGGTATCATGATTGCAGGATTAATATTGATAAATGAACCGACTTGTCCTCGACTACGGAACATATATATATATAAACACTTCCGCTCACATTCAAGCGCTACCTCTGTTCACCGGTAAAACTCCAATCATTCAATTGGTATCCATGACATTGTGCCGGCTTGCAGTGTGAACTGAATGTGATTATACCAACAACAGGACCCACAGGCCAAACAGCGGGGAAGGTTTATACTGAAGCGGGAGCATCATGATATCGCCCCAGGGCTCTCAGTTGTATTCTCCGTGGCCACGCGCCTCGGGAGTCTCCACTGCACCGGAGACCGCCGAGACTTCCACGCTGTTGTACCCATCACGCCCGCGTGCTTGGATTCCTTGAGCGCCGTCGAGTCCGCGTCCGTTAGGGGCGTCGCTGCGGACTTTCACGATGTTGTAACCAGCGCGCCCGCCCGCCTGGACACCTTCGTTCCCGTCCGTCGGAGGAAGTTCCACTATATTATAACCATCGCGTCCCGTTGGCAACACGTCGATCGTTCAGTTAAGTGGACAGGGAACCGAGAGCGATGACATAGTTGCAAGACAAAGCAAGACGACTGAGATGTATTTCATGTTTAGTTCAGAGCTGACTGTTTGAATTCGGGGATTGATTTCCTCAGGGTTTCTCGCTCCGTGGTAGATGCATAGCATTATTCTAGGGCTCGAACAGGGAATACCGTTATATCACGCCGACAAGGCGTGATCAGCCGTGTTCGTTTAGCCCAATGTTCCATGACTCTGTTTCAGTATTTATTATACCCGTTCCGGGTCCTTCGCCTATGATGGATCCAAGTTTCGCCAGAAGAACAAGCTGATGGATCGAGGCATCACGACGAAAGATATGCTAAAAATGGACCTAGAATCTTTTGCAGAACTCGCATACCAGCCACGTCAATGTGATTGGACTGATTTACAGTAATGCATCGGTAATGCATTGTCGGCGAGAAGTTGAGGAACCATTACGACATTAGTAATATGTCGGAAATTTCTAAAATTCGTTGCAAGGGGCGGTAAGGCCTTGTAAGGGCATAATAGGATCGGGAGCGATAGCACTCTTGTACAAACAAAGACTCGTGATAAGATCAGCGACCGTGATAAGATGGGAAGATCCGATAACAACAGCCTATCTTATCCGCTCTGATAAGCCGCGGTCATGTTATCAGACGGCACAGCCTTATCAGCACCTTATCACCCTGCGTCCGAATTACAGGCCTCTGTAAGAAGCTTCTATGTTATAAGACGGTTCTTGCTTGTAAGAGGTTGTAAGAGTTATTTTGTCATGTCAGGAGTTACAAGAGTGGGTCCATCTTATCAGAGTCGGGCCGATTATAAGACACTGCAAGGCGGCACCTTCTTATAGGCAGGTATGAGTCTACTCTTCTTATGATAAGGTTGGATCACATTATAAGATGAAAAAATACACCTTGCCCACTACCGGGTCTTACCCTGCTAACTTGTTGTTATCCCAGTCAATTTGTAGTGTATTTACTTGTGCATCTAATGTGTTACTTACGGTACCTGTCCACTAGTCCAATCTGTTACTTACTCAGTTGCCGACTAACCTTACAATTACTTACTGACGTTACTATTACTTACTTACTTACTGACTTTACTATTACTTAGTTACTTTTACTGACTGTTTATTAGATTGGCTTGTGACTTTAGATTTATTTGTGACTTACTTTGGGAATTGAACACTCGACCTCTTGCGAACGCTAAATATTGCAAAACTGATGATATAGACAGTTCAGCCATAGTGGCTTAAATGTAATAGTAACAGTGCTTACTCTAAGCACAATATTATGCCTATACCTAAACTTCCTTGACGAACAAACGACGTCAAGGACTCAAAAATTGAAACGCAAACTCGGGGTCAAGAAATTATTATACATGTTGTACCCTACATTTTTTTACGAGAACGCCGGGTACGGGGAGGACTGGCTTCTGTATCAGCTACGGTTTCGTCCGCTACGGTTTCGTCCGCCGCGATGGCCTTAGACTTCGACTTGGCCTTACTCAATGCGTCCCTGCCTGACTTTGCATTGACCCGACTTGAGAGAGCCTTGACAGGTGAATCGTCCTCACTGCCATCGGGTGATGTGAGTTCTGAGCTGGAGGAGGTGGGCTTTGTGAATTGCACCCGGCGTTGACCTGAGGCAGGACGTCGAATAGGTACACTGGCAGACAGCGACTCGTCCAAGCTCTCCAAATCCCCGCCATCGCCGTCATTGGCAGGAGCTGGTTGGTCCACAGCTTGACCCGTGGGTCGAGCAACAGGCCTAGCAACGGGTCGAGTAGCGGGTGGAGCCTCCGGAACTGGGCGTGGGGGTGAAGCTGGAGCTAGTTCCTCTGTGCGGTTGATTAATGAAGCCCCGATGTGTTGCAGAAATTACTCACCCTCAGTCTCATCACCAAACTGAAACCCCTCAACCGCATCCTCTTCAATATCCATACCCTCCAGCGCATCTGCCATCTCTTCGTCGGAGTCTGCCTCAGCAGTTGGGTCTGCATCGACAGGCCCTGGGATTGTAACGCCGTGGAATACAATCTTCGCCCAAAACTTTATAATGCGACTGTACCCAGGGGAACCTGCCTTCATCTTCAGCGCTCGCAAAAATCTCATGAAGATTTGGCGAAAAGATATTTTGGAGGTACTCCCGACTTCATCAAAATCTTCGACTTTACCGCTTTGGGTCAGCCAGTAAATGACGAAGATGCACTAGATATGGGGACTAAGACATAGCTCTGAAAAATTCAGGACACTTACGATGGTGCATGCAAACGCCATAGAACCCTCCGTAACAGCTTTTACGTTCCACATAATCCCCACCAGGGAGCCGACCGGCTTTTGTTTGCCATTGTCGCCAAGACTGGCTTTGCCGAAAAGAATGGCGCGCAAGACCTTAAAGTTGGCTTCAGTAAATCCTGCGTCACTCAAGACAGGGTTTCTCTTACCAAAGGGGGGATCCTATTCATGAAGAGTGCCGTTGGATTTGACTTCAGTTCGGCGTAGATTATGGGAGGAAATTTTGCGATTTTGAGAACCTTGGGGTCATCCCCAGCGAACAAAAGGAGTCGCTGATACTGCACAGCTTCTGCAGAAGCAATAACCTTCCCTTGAAGCAGAATGTTAGGAAGACATTCTTTTATTCTTATGATCGCTTGGGATCTCTGGGCGTTCACGTTGTGAATAAACTGAGGAAAGATCAATCATTCCGTATAAAACTAGGATAGGAAGAGAAACTTACGTTGAAACCAAAGTCGCTATATTCAGTTGCGTCGACCAAATGATGAAATTTCCCTGGGACCCAATCGTAGAGCGAGGCCGTGAGGTATTGAAAATAAAGGGCTGAATCCGGTTTGAAAATATCCTTTGGTTGGGCTAGGGGAGTAGCGACCTGCTTGTCGAAAATGGCAATCCCAGTCCACGGGTCAACCATGGTTGAAAAGCTTTTGCCTAGCACAATGATTTTGGAGAAATAGCCGTCGCGGTCTTCACCTCTAAGGCTCCCTTTGGATTCTTTGGCTTTACGCCCCGGTTTACTGGCCTCGTACTTGGCTACTTGAGCTCGTAGCTCTTTGTTTTCATTTAGAACTTTATTGACGAATCTGTGTTGATTTTTTAGAGCCTTATGAAGCACCTGTTAGTACAGAATCTGAGGATTTCAGAGCACTGGGGAACTTGCCTCTCGTAGCTCTTCTATTGTAGCATTTTGATCGGGTATCTTGAAAATGCGGGTGACCTCCTCTGCTGCGTCTGAATTGCGGTCGCTCATCATGGAGGGGTTGTTCTGGACGGAAGGAAGAGAAGAGGAAAGAACTTGAGAGAGAGAAGAGAAGACGATGGCGACCAAAGATGGCGACCAAAAAACCGAGGATCATTATTCCGTCCTGCAACCAAGTTAATCAGGCAGGCAGGCTTTCACGTTATTTACCGGTGAGAAACAATTTGGGCCCATAATTACCTGGGCTTGACGGTTTCGAGCGCTATTAGCTGAACATACCCAAGCCTTGGGTTTGAATGAAAATTTTGACGATTATTGGACTTGAAATATGACAAGGATTCAGAGGTCATACGAAAAGTATGCAAGTAATCAAGAAATTTATTATACTACAGTTTTCACCTCCGAGTCCCTGGAGATGCCCTTCTGAACGCCCCTAAGAATCCTAAGAACCCTAAAACGGGCAATTACCCTTTTTGGCCAGGCGGCAGCCGGCGTCGGGGTGCGGTGGGAGCGCAGTGAGGAGGGTTTGGGGCTCAGGCACGTCAGCTGGGATGAGAAAGGCCTGGGGATAATAGTAGGAGCCGACGGAAAGCTTGAACCTCTGGTTAGCCTCTATCCACGTAACATGGGTATTGTGAGGCAGGCTCTCAACGGCACTACTGAGGATTATAATTTAGAAACTCCGAAGAAAGGTGTCGTATTTCTTACCTGGACAGGCTAACTCTGAAGGGTAATCCAGTATAGCTGCTTAGCAGCTTCTTGTGGGCGTCCAATAATTGAATATAGATCGCGGGCAGTGTTTTGAAATCGCAACGTGGTTCTTTGACGAGGGAAATGAGGCAGCCATAGGTAGAGTTCTGGGCCTTCACAAGGTCTTTATGGGAAGCTGTGCGCAATTGGATAAGCTTGAGGGATTATCGTCAGATCGCAATTAAAGAAAGTAAATAGAATGCGACCGACGTAGAGGGAATTAAACTGATCGTAAAAAACTCGCTCCCTTGACTCCTCAACCCTGCGTTCGTGGGGAGGATATGCTGGGTTTTTGTGGGGCGCAGGCTGGAGTATACATCAGCCTGTTGTTTCTCAATGACTGAAGCAAAATGATTTTGACTTCATCAGGATCGCAAATCTTGGTGACTGAGAGTACGACGTAGTCGGAGTCGGAGACCTGTACTGGAAGGCCTAAGGTAGGGGCTCGAGTTGTAGCCAGAGTAGACACGAGGGACATAGGTAGATCTGTTAAGAGGGAGGACGACAGGGCTGTTGTTGTGAGGGATTTACGTAATGATCTTCCGTACATTGAAGGGATGCGTGTGTCTTGGAGAATTTCAGGTAACACGAGAGATGCCATCACACCATTATGAATACGACGTGCAACGGAACACTAATTAACTTTGGTCCGTTGTTCTCCCTACGCTAGCTTCACTGCATCGAGACGTCTGACCGGGATTTAGGTTCGACTCAATTGAGAATGAGAGACTGTAAAATCATTGCGGCAGGCAGCTTGAGCTCCGTTAATCCTTCAAAAAGAGTCGGAATTCTAATCGCAAGGGGTGAGGAAGAACTTTAGATACCTTGCTACCGATTCTGACTCGGGAATGTCTGCTAGGAGGGATTCGACAAGGAACGGAGCGACAGTAAACGGAGCGACAATAGCATTGTTGTGCACACTGGTAATCCTAATTACAAGGGGTGAGGAAGACGTTGGGGTAAGACTCAATTAAATACTCACCCGGCGTTGAGGTGGGGTCGCAATATTCCTAGGGCCAGGGGCGATTCCCGCTTATGTCTGAGCCCTTCAAAGTCGGTCGCAAAAAAATCGGTCGCAAAAAATTGCGAATCAAGGCAAACATCCCTAGGAAGTGGAGTGGCTGTAGCGCCGCTGTGCCCGCAGGTGCAGGCAGCTTGAATTTCCTTGATTTGATCCTCAAGGAGAGACCTATCGAAAAGGTTCAGAGTAGGAATATATAGTTGGGCTTAAAAAATTACTCGACTTCACGGTGACGAGAGCAATGTAAATTTTTGTGGGACCTTAGTGATGCGTTATGGCTGCGTAACTTGGTGTTGTCGTCTAGGAGAATTTCAAGGTCAAGGTACAGCTGCTTGTTGTCCTGTATGAACTTTTCGCGCAATCTCTGGGCCTTCTTGTAATTCGTCATGAGACTTCTGACCTCTTCTAGCTGTTGAAGCGCTGAGTGAAGTAAAACCAAGACCAAAACTAAGTAAGAAGCGTACATCTGTGGTGTCAATGGCAATTGCTTCCCGAGTATAACCCGTCACATCGGCGTCCTCAATATCTTTGTAGAACGGAATAGACCCTCCTTTGGCCATTATTTCTTGAGTGATACTGATAGCGGCCAGCATGTGCTCGACTTCGCTAAGTTTAATGTAGGCTGGACCCGGCAGAGGAGGATGGAGAGGTGTAGTCGACATGGGAGGTTGGAAGAAAGGATGGGTGCAAGGGCGAATTGGGATTTAGCCGGTTACGTTTGATTTGCTCAGGGTAGGCGTATAATTTTAAGACCCCAGAGGGGATATCAATCGGGTTCCGCGGATTCAGAGGCAGCGCCAGAGTGATGAGTGCTAAGACAAGTTGTCTACCCTCCGAGCATTGAGCTTTCCATCTAGAGGTTCCGCAGTTTAGAGGTTCATGCCGATCAGGCTGCCACGAATAGCTGGGGGCGGGATTTCGGCGACGTAAATGGGCTGTAAACGCTGCAAAGAAGCATCTATGTCAAGGGTTACACTAGCACTCTGCACGGAAGAACGAACGACGTACCCGGCCTCGTAGACAGAAACAATGTTTGCTGAAATAACATTGAATTCTGTCGTAGTTTTGGTTGTCAAACCAGACTAATAGACGTTCCTAGACACCACCAGTCAGACCTATGCACAAAAACATGGCTCTGGAACCCTCCAATAAAGGCAGAATCAGCACAATCGTTCAGAAAACAAGAAAGAAAGACAAGTCAGAACACCCACCCAATCCTAGGGAACACAGCTCGGGTCAGAAGGGAAAAAAACTAGACCACTTTGACGTACATCACAGCCACCCATGTCATAAACCTTCCAGTTGTATACTTCCTCGGGGGCGGTAAGGTCCTCAACAATATGACGTTAGTGAGGAAAAGGCAACGATCCTATGCCCCAGTTGACTCGTTTAAATAACCTAACTATCTGGGAGGAAATCTATCGGAAAAACTGCAGAAGCGTTTGTTGAGGCCAAGGCGGGCTGGAAGACTTTTGAAAATCCCTCAAGAAAGGTTTTCTAACTCCAAGTTCGATCGTTCCCAGGAATAGTAAAGTCAAGGGCTAGATCTTCGAGGAGCGAGACTTTGAGCGTCTGCTGCAGGGCTCTCATCAGTCTGTCATTCAATTAATGTCTCGATTGACCGACCTTGTAGAGGTAATTAAGGAGATGTTGTCGTGCTGCTTGCAACAACCTCGATTCAGAAGTAAACAACGAAGAACTAACCTTTGTGCCCAGGAGCTAATGGGAATAATAAAGGAATCCGATAGACAGGAGCTGCAAAAAATAACTCAGATGACGCATGAGAGGGCAGTATTCGAAGAACTCACCCTGGAATCATTACAGGCTCCGTCATCCGCTGGCTAAGTTTAGGGGCGAGATAGTTGCGCTTGAGGTCACCCGATAAACCCAGAACTCTAGGCCCAGTCTTATCCGTAGTGAAGTTAACAAACCCTAGTAAATTTCGCCTTGCGCAAAAAAAAATTACAAAGAAAAGAATGATATGCCTAAGAACGAGCAACCCAACCATTTCCTGTCTGCACCCATTTATCACCAGACTTGTCTGAGTGCAGCACAATTGACAGACGGGTACCCTCGAAATCCAAATTAAAATGGGTGATATCGCAAGAAGGGAAAACCAGCATGTCCCATGGATGGAGACGGAAGACGAAACCTAGCTCATAGAGACAGAGCTCTCCTCCCTTCCAACGCCCAAAGGGAATAACAATACAAAAAAGCTTGTCGAATATGTCGCGATGGGCGTCGGTCCTTGCGCTGATGTTAATGACAAAGCCCCCGAAAGGATGAGCTGCGCTTCGTTCGTTCAGAGGAAGTTTGGTGACGTAGATCTTGATCTCTAAATATTCCTCTGGAAGAAAGCGCTTGACCTAAAAAAAATTAGCATAACATGTAGACATTATGAGAAGAACTGACGTGGTGCTCCGCAATAATTGTTATGAGGCGCATCAACTCAGCTAGTAAGTCTGCACCTTCGGGATCTTGCTGGATTTCTTTGGAGGCCAAGGGCGTTCTTTGCGAAAAGTTAACTTGTTTCTTTCCAATTTTTCGCACAAAATTGGGATGAGTGTCTTTAGGTGCTGTCGTTCCCTGCTCGATAGTCACAGACTGTAGGGAAACAAATCAAGAAAGTGCTTACCTGTTCAGCGTAACGATTGTAGTAAGAACAGTGCCAAGCCAGATAGCTGAAATCGACACGGGAGGAGACGTCTTCAAATATCTCCCCAACCATGACGCCAGCAAGCTGATCAATAAAGGTTTCGTGATTAGGGATAGATTCTTTGAGATTGGTGGCTACTAATGCCAAGAACTTGTTGTTCTTGCCACGGAAATGGAGCACGTTCCTGTAGTCAGGTGAGACATGACAGCTAAAGACGTTGACTTAAGCTGACGTACCCTTCACTTATTTTTGTGTCTATCAACAAATACGAATCTGGTTTTTTAACCCCGTTCTCGTAAAAAGTCTGGACCTAAGAATATTTGAGTCGCGCTCTCACAGAAAAAGGTTGGAAGTACCTGGTCTTTGAGGTCGGGAACATTGATAACCTCTACAGCATTTAGGGCCTTTGGACGTTCCAGGTTAGTCCATTCCCTAGTCGTTTCTAGAGTAACTGGGCAAGAGGTGCGTTGGAGGTCAATGGGTATATCGATTCGGATTTCTTCAGCGATACAAGAATCGTCTACAGGCTTGGACATCTGGGGAAGAGCAGATACAACAGGAGCTTGGGCGAGGAGAGCCCAAGCAGGATCTGCATATACGTGTTTGTAAAAGCTGCCATAACCTTGAGTAAATGATAATAGGCATCGAAACGAAACAAGCACTCACTTTACGTCAAAAGAACTCAAGGCCGAGTGAACACCCTTCAGCTCTCCAAAAGGAAGGTACGTAGATGCGTCGTCATCTGTCAAGGGTATAAGGATCCGAAAGTGGGTATTCTCTAAGTTGGATCCCCAGTGTCGTAGTAAAGCAAGTTGAGGTATAATATGATGGCGAACCAGGGCCCCAGATGCAGGGCCTAATTTTTGGCTGCCGTCGGGAACTGTGAGACATCTCAGTTGCGTAGTCAGGGAGCAGAATCAAATATACGTACCTTCGGGGTGAAGGAGAGTAAAAACCAAGCCTTCTATAGCGGTTTTATTAGCCTTGAGAAAAACAGATTTCGCCCCAGCTGCAGCAATCAAGGGAATGATATACATAGTGGCTAAGTGGTTTTCAGCACACAGTCTTAACTGGCAGATCTAGAACTAACCTGCAGCTGCTAAGTATATCAAGCGTGAACCGTACCCGTACCATTTCTGAAGGCGAGCTCCGTTGATGGCTGGGCTGTTGCAGTTCTCTGCAAGCACTTCCGTGGTTCGCGAAGAGGTAGGTACGTTCGGGTTTTTACGCAGCCTAAGGATGGGTTAGCTAAGGAAAAAGATATCAATAAAGAAGGGAATTACCTCTGAATGTAAAGGGCGAGTTCCATGTAACTCAACATTAGCTGAAAATTAACGACGACCGACTGAGTTTCCAGGACATCGCAGCGACCAGCCAATAGAGCAATGGGATGGGCAGAGGAGGAGGATGAGGGAGAGGGTGATGAGGATGACGGATCTGAGAGGGTAAGAAGTAGATCAAGTAGGGAGTTTTTCTTGTCGACGGAGGTGGAAACATAGGACAGTTGCACTATGAGACGAGAACTTGCTTCAGTCAAGGTAGGTGGAGCGCCCTGGTTAGTCCACTGGGTTTCTCCAGCCCCGGCAGAGGAACCTTCGATGTTTGAAGGTCCTGCTTCATCATTGGTCCCGTACTGTGCGTCCCCTGCTTCCAGTCTCTGCTGAATCTGTGCAATAGTACGTGCTGGGGCTTCCACAGCTCGGGGCAGCGGTAGGCGGTTCCCCCCTCTGGGACAGGGTGAACGTACACGAGTCCCCGTGCCTCGTCTACGCCCGCGCCCACGCCCACGACCGCGTCCCAGCCCACTAGCATGGGCCTCGGCCTGGTATTCCCCGTCGTCGTCGTCCCCGTCATCCTCTTCATCGTCCTCTTCAGCCCCCTCACCTGCGAGAAAGTCATTGAGGGCTCGGGCGGCGTCACGCTCAAGCTGTTTCCCTCCCCCTCGGCAGCCTCTCTTGGTAGGGCTGCTGTCCTCCAGGATTTGGGCCTCCACGGCGGTTCTCTTCCTCGAGTCAGCGGGCTTCGATGGGGAAGAGCCCACCAAAGTTGCCTCTGGAGAGGCAGGTGGCGTCAGCTCCATATCGTCGTCCTCCTCGAGAAAAAGCGTGGGATTGGGGATGCGGAGGGGGGAGAGAAGGCGGGGCGCTATGGACGAAGAGGGGGTAGGCTGCGCAGGCGAAACACGGGGAGAGGTTGGGGGGGGCGTAAGCAATGGCTGAGGGGTTGAGGGCATCAAAGCAGTCTCTGTTGCTGTGGAGGTCCCGTTATTCAGAGCTGGGGCGCTAAACTTGAAGGGCTCGACCAGGCCTGGGGCAGCAGCGGGAGCGGACTCCGTAAAGGCAGGAGCTTCGTCAGAGGGACGGGACCGCAGGAACCTCAGGTCCTGCAGCACTGGTCCGTCTGCGTAGGAAAGTTGGGTTCGTACAATATCTTGTACTGGAGAAAATCTGAGAGAAAGCCCCGAGAGAAAAGAAGAGCACATACCAGGGAAAGGAACCTCAGGATGGCTATTGGAGTCCAGAACCCAGCTCAATTGGAGCCGATGCCCTTCTTTAGCAATGTTCTGGCGAAGCCGGTGCAGAGCATCTTGACGCGGAGAGGTGGATGGCTGAGAGGGCTGGTAGCTAGGCAGGCTTTGAAAGAGCACTGCAGCATCGTCGTCAGGAACTTCAATGAGCATGACGCGTAAGAGGTAGGCAGCTAGGCAGCTTGAGATGAGCCGGGGGAGAGACGAGGCGCCGAGAGGGGAGATGAAGTGTGATATCCCGTGTCGGAGATCCCCGATTTTCACCCCCGGGGGTGAAAATCGTCACAGTGTGACTAGGCGCGTGGGGTGACCAGCCGCGACGCGACGCGACTTGGGAGGCCGGAGAAAGGGTAGAGTTTAGGGGAGGTTGCCGAATAAGCAAGTGCAAACAAGCTGTTCTTCCTCTTCAGCAACTCCCTTCCCTCTTACCCCACTCGCCCCAGCCCTTCCTCCCGACCCTCTCACTCTTTTCCCCTCTGTCTCCAGTGCCCTCTGCTCCCTGGACCCCACCTCGAAGGACCTCCCAGCTCTAACGCGGGGTGACCGCCGCCCTCGAGAGCTCCCGCCCTCGGTTCTTCAGCGCCAGATATGATCCCATTCGCCCCCACACAGGAGGGCGACAGAGACCTCATCGAGCTCGCCTTCAGTAAGAAGAAGGCGGACGATCGCAAGGAATGGTTGCGCTGGTTCAAGGTACAGTCCTGACTTCTCTGGGGACGCAGCGCGGACTGAAGTCTCGCACATTAGCCCGGAACTTACCCCGAGGCCCTATGCTTCATCTTCAAGTGCGCGGACGACTACTACCGCTCGCCCGAGAGCCAGAACCGTGTCGAACCCGGGGCCGAGGGCATGTACCTGCGCGCCGTTGTGCGCCCGCTCTACCGCTTCATCCGCGACCAGGGGTACGAGGTAGTTCACGGCAAGTTTGTCCGCAGGGAGCGCGACCCCGAGGACATCATCGACTACGACGACGTCAACCAGCTTTTCTGGTATCCCGAGGGCATCGCGCGCATTGTGCTGCAGGACAAGGTCCGTGTCGCGGCGGCATCTCCGTACCATTCCGTTCTAACCATCCCCCAGACCCGCCTCGTCGACCTCCCCCCTGCACAGCGTTTCATGTGCTTTGACCGCATCGACTGGTCGCGCGCCTTCTTCAAGACGTACTACGAGACCCGTTCATTCGGCCACCTCCTCGTCAACTTCAACAGCATCTGGGTCATCCACATCGCCCTCTACTTCTTCTACACGGCATTCAACTCACCGTCGGTGTATGCGATCGACGGGAAGAATGTGGCTGCGCTGCAGTGGAGTGCTGTCGCGCTCGGCGGAGCGGTGGCGACCATCATCATGATCCTCGCGACCTTGACCGAGTTCTCGTACATCCCGACGACGTGGAACAACACCTCGCCTCTCGCGCCGGCTCCTCTTTTTTGTGGTCGTCCTGGCGCTCACGTGCGGGCCAACATTCTACGTCGCGCTGGGGGCGAGCGCAGGGAACGCGGGGAGCGTCACGCGCATCGTCAGCATCGTCCAGTTCTGCGTCTCCGTCGTGGTGACGCTCCTGTTCACGGTTGCGCCCTCAGGGCGACCGCGTCACAAGCAAGAACCGGAAATACCTCGCTTCGCAGACCTTCACCGCGTCGTACCCCACCCTCTCTGCAAAGAGCCGAGCGGCGAGCATCATACTCCAGCTGCTTGTCTTCGGGTGCAAGTTTGTCGAGTTTTACTTCTACCTCCCGCTCTCGTTCAGCGGGCCCATCTGCGCGATGGTCCGCTTGAAGGTCCAGGGGTGCAGCGACAAGTACTTTGGGGACGCGCTGTGCCGGAATCAAGTCGCGTTCACCCTCGCGATCATGTACATAACGGACCTGGTGCTGTTCTTCCTCGACACGTTCCTGCGGTAAGTTATTTGGAACACGGTGTTCAGTATCGGGCGCTCCTTCTCCCTCGGGCTCTCAATCTGGACGCTGTGGGCGGACATCTACCAGCGGCTGCCGAAGCGCATCTACGCGAAGCTGCTGGCGACGGCGGATATGGAGGCAAGTACAAGCCCAAGGTGCGTCGTCCCGCCCTTCCTCGAACGATGATTGCTCATATATATGGTAGGTGCTGGTGTCGCAAATCTGAAACGCGATTATCTTCTCGATGTACCGCGAGCACTTGCTGTCGATCGAGCACGTGCAGAAGCTGCTGTACCACCAGGTGGACACGGCGAATGGGCGGCGCAGCCTGTGCGCCCCGCCGTTCTTCATCGCGGAGGGGGAGAAGGAGTCCGGCGATTTCTTCCCGCGCGGAAGTGAGGCGGAACGGCGTATCTCGTTCTTTGCGCAGAGTCTGACGACGGACATCCCCGCGGCGATCCCCGTCGACGCGATGCCGACGTTCACGGCGCTGACCCCGCATTACAGCGAGAAGGTGCGTTGCACGCTCCCCGTCCCCGTGTTTTACTAATATGTGTGCTAGATCCTGCTGTCGCTGCGCGAGATCATCCGGGAGGAGGGCAAAAACACGCGCGTGACGCTGCTCGAGTACCTGAAGCAGCTGCACCCGGTCGAATGGGAGAACTTCGTCAAGGACACCAAGATCCTGACGGAGGAGTCGGCGCTGTTCAACGGGACGGGCACGCACCCCTTCGCCGCGGAAGAAAAAGCCGCATCCAAGGCCGACGATCTGCCGTTCTACTTCATCGGCTTCAAGAGCGCCGCACCCGAGTTCACGCTTCGCACGCGGATCTGGTCGTCGCTGCGCGCGCAGACGCTGTACCGCACGGTCTCGGGGATGATGAACTACGCCAAGGCGATCAAGCTGCTGTACCGCGTCGAGAACCCGCGGTCGTCGCGCACTACGGCGCGAACGCGGACCGGCTCGAGCGCGAGCTCGAGCGCATGGCGCGGCGGAAGTTCAAGTTCTTCGTCGCGATGCAGCGGTACAGCAAATTCAACAAGGAGCACGAGAACGCGGAGTTCCTGCTGCGCGCGTACCCGGATTTGCAGATTGCGTACCTGGAGGAGGAGCCGCCGCGGCGCGAGGGCGGCGAGCCGCACATCTTCTCTGCGCTGATCGACGGGCAAGCACACAGAGTACTATCAGTGCGGGAAGGGCCGCGATCTTGGGTTTGGGACGATTCTGAATTTCCAGACGAAGATCGGGACGGGAATGGGGGAGCAGATGCTCAGTCGCGAGTACTACTACCTGGGCACGCAGCTCCCGATCGACCGCTTCCTGACGTTCTACTACGGCCACCCCGGGTTCCACATCAACAACATGCTCGTCATCTTCTCGGTGCAGATCTTCATCGTCACCAGTGAGTTTGCTTTCATCTTGGTTGGGCGATCCTTGTGCTAACGAAAATAGTGGTGTTCATGGGCACGCTCAACTCGTCCATCCGCATCTGCCAGTACACCGCGTCGGGCCAGTTCATCTCTGGTCAGGCCGGATGTTACAACCTGCCCACCGTGTTCTCGTGGATCCGCCGGTGCATCATCAGTATCTTCTTGGTGTTCATGATCTCGTTCTTGCCGTTGTTCTTGTAAGGTTCGTACCGGCGTTGGAAAATCCACATATCACTGACATTCCTCGCAGAGCTTGTGGAGCGCGGGACCTGGAAAGCGATCTTCCGTCTGGCCAAGCAATTCGGCTCGCTATCGCCGCTGTTCGAGGTCTTCTCGACTCACATGTCGCAGCCTGCGCGCGAGTTCATTGTCAAGATCTTCGAGCTGTCGCTCTGGAGCTCCGACCTCATCCTCGGGCACATTCTCTTACTCATGCTGACGCCGCCCGTGCTGATCCCATACTTTGACCGATTCCATGCCACCATCCTTTGCGCGTTTTTTTCCCCTTGGGCTTCCCTTAGCTTGTTGACGTGTGTGGGCTTGTTTGTTTCAGTCTGGTTACGACCTTCGAAACAAATTCGTGCCCCTTTGTACTCCATCAAACAGAGGAGACAACGACGCTGGATAGTGAGTATATTCCGAACCTGCGCGACCTCCATTGACGATCCTTCTAGATTATAAAATACGGTGTGCTGTATATCCTCGTCATTGCACTTATTGTGTGCCTGATAGCTCTGCGTACGTGCCCCCTTCACATTATCTAATCAACAGCCTTATCGTTAGTTTCACAGCCGTTATCTTCCGCACTTCCCTGCCTCGCGCGTGCATTGCAATATTGCATTTGGAGAGCTGGTTGTAAACTTCCCAGAAGTCCGGATGGAGGAGGTAAATACCGTAAACGCGCACTATTACTTTCGCTCAACCTGTCCAGGTAACGCGTCTGACGATATCAATGCTTCTACAACGCCTGCGATCCGCAGAGCCGACGGTTGAGGCGGCCATCGCTTACAACTTGGTCGATCTGGCCCTGTCTGCACCAGAGAGCGCGTTCATTGACATTATCAGGGTGTTCTCTGTCATCAATCGTTCGGCAAATCCCGATGATCCACGGTTTTCCAACAATATGGTATGCTACTTGTCGTTCCTTCTCATACCGTCTTAATTGGGCTGCAGGTGTTGGCGGCGCAGACCAGACTTGCACAAGACTTGGACCGGTGTCCAGAGCTCTACGAAATTTATCTAGTGGAGCTTTTAACATTGTTCGCCGACAAGGGTGTTGCCATCCAAAATCTGAAGATTTCTAACCACCATGTCAAGGTACGCGGAGGCTCTCACCCGTGCGCGCCTTGACTGAGTTTTCATTAGACAGACGATATGATTGAACAGCTAGCGTCGCTGCTCCTGCCTATTGATGCACTTCTCGCTCACGAAGACTTTAATCCGCAATTAAGAGCGGAGCCAACAATCATCTCATTGTTCCGAAATATGTGGTTCCTCTGCATTCTTTTCGGTTTCACTTCCCCCGACGACGAGGACTCGGCGATGGAGTGGCAGAAACCCGCCCTGTGTCGCATTGCCATCAAAACGCCCTCGACTGTTTTGGAAGAGTCGCACGACTCTGTCGCCAGTAACGTCGAGTACAACTCGGTCGTTCGACAGGATTACACACATACTGTATTTTGCGTTCGTTTCCGGTTCTTTCCCTACTGACATTGGCCAAGATAACCTCGAAACACAAGTCGAATCTGACCACGCACATAGCATTGCGCGCCAGTGATATACGATCCTTGTCGTCCGGGCAGATCATCTTCCTGTTAACGATGCACGACATGGAGTCAATGTGTTCCGCCGCAGGACTGACGTCGTCCCTGGTCTCGTACTTTATAAATGACAGCCTAAACAAGCACCCTGGGCTGAGTGCGGGCATGGAGTCGATCGCGGAGAAGGTCAAGCCCCCTCCAAGCAACCACTAGCCACATTCTGACGTCCACTGCAGGTTATCCGCGGCTGTGTCAGTAGTCTGAACGCACAGGCTTCGCAGCAGGCGCTGCCCGAGTGTCTGTCCACGGAGCTCCGCAGCCTATTGATCTGCAGCACCCACCGGATCGCCAAAGCGCGCGATATCGCATCCAAATACTTGAATCGGCTGATAACGTCCTTCCCGTCGTTGATGTGCGACCCACCTCTCGTGTTCGCCATTCTGGAGGTCCTTACGCTCCTCCGGCGCGCCTGCGAAAACGAGTTCACGGACGAGTACAACCCTACCTATGAATTCTACTCGGACAGAACAGGGATCACTCTCCAACTCACCGACAGCTACACCGTCCGCAACGAGATTCTGGGCCGGCTGCACCGGAATGCGAACAACTGGTTTGAACTGGCGCTGGGGCGTGCGCCCGTCGAGTTGCAGTCGACTTTGCAGGTTCGGCATTTCGGCCATTCGATCCGATCAAAAATGACCTGATTAACAGAAATACCTTTCTGGGAACTCATCCTCTGGCGCCGAATGGACAGAGTTGGGCGCCTCTGTTGCAGAGCAGTTTGGAAAAGCCATTGGCCCAGTTCAGCGACAACTTGGTTAGCGGCATGATTTTTTCTCTCCCATACAACTGACTTGCTTTCAGTTTCTTTGTCGACGTTATCCAAATGGAAGACAGATGGCGCCAAGTCGTTGGCCAGTCAAGTCGCCAGCAAAGGTTATTTCGCCGGGGAGGCTGCCGGTATTCGTTTGGCTAGTCGTCAAGGTAAATTCCCTAATTCTTCGATAAACTTCTAGATATTAATTATCTGCAGGGCCTGATCAATTGGAGAAGCTTCCTCCACAGGCTGCTCCTTCCGCAGAAATTCAAGCCCTCAAAGGGAAGATGGCACGCACCCTGGATGAAATCCGAAGCAAAGTCAGCAGCTCGACTGTACAGGATCTCAAGCGTCTGTTGTTTAGATGTGCCGCAACGCTTATTTCCTTACCTAAAGTACGTATTGTCATTTTCCGTGCCGGACCTTGTCCCTCATGATCTACAGTGCGACTACGAGCTGCTACATTATCTCGTTGCTCTGCCCTTCGAAGTGTCCACTCCGTCTGTGCTTTCGTCCGGGATTGAGATATGGACATGGGTGATTGCAGAGAAGCCTGACATCGAGGTCGGCTTGATGGGTGAAGTACTGGCCGCGTGGTCTGACACTATACGACAAGAGAAAGGCATCTTCTCCACCTCCCTCAAGTCCGTTATTGGTCTGAATTGTTCGAGCGTCTGCCTGACTCTCCGTTAGTTACGATGACCCTTTCTATCACCCCATTGACTATAGCCCAACTGACAAGGATATCATTGATCATGGCATGGTCAACGCTCGTCGGCTATTAACACCTCATGCGCTGGTTCTGCAGATGCTGTTCAGCCGTTTGCAGCTGCGAGATATTGTCGACCCGGCGTTATGTTCCTAATCTAGCATTTAGTGCTACATTCCGCCCGAGCTCACAAACGCATGAGGTCTGCACATGTCCGCATATCATTCCTATTCTAATCTGTATAACGCACAGCACACACCCTCTTGCTCGTGAGCCGAGATTCTCATTCCTGCTCTTTGGTTTTGAAACCCTGAAGAGCTCTCATCTCGATTCCTACTGCAAGAACATCCTTCGGGATAGTCTGTACTCTGCCGCGTATTCTTGGTTTGCTAGCCGCCCACAGTACGTGCCATCTCTTCTTCTACTACGCCCACTAATACCCGTTCAGGTGGTCATATGGTGCCAACCGGGTTCAAGTTGATGCAGATATCAAAGTGGAGGGTACGTCTTCGCTCGTAACTCATTGTGCGTCTAACTGACTCTATTCCCAGAGAAATACCTGCTCGCGAACCCCTACTCGACCGACCCCGACATCGCGGAGAAACTCGAGGCGCTCTAGCGTGAGGAGGACATGGTGCGTGCCCCACGCCCTCTTTCCCTCCCGCTTGTCTAATCCGTACGCCAAAGGAGGAGGACGAGAACGAGCGCGCGCGCATTGCTCTCTCACCCAAGATGACGTCCCAGCGCCTCATAAGAAGCGCAAGCGGCGCTCGCAGATGATCACGCAGTGCACCAAGGCTGAGTTTGAACCAGCCGCATCGTCGACCGCGCCGCTATTCTCTCCAGCCAGCGCGATCGCGACGACGAGGGTGTTGACATGGATTCGGATACCTTTTGCAGAATCGGAAGCTTTACCTTACGCCGCCCCCGAAGAACACCTTCACATCTCAGCTTCGCAAAATATTTCATACCTTCTCTCATGGCTTAACATAGAATAAAGCTTTGTTTGCGGG
>JARGYA010000559.1:0-81420 GCA_029204335.1 Mycena vulgaris
GGCCACTGGCCTGCGTTCCAAAAACGGGCTTGTCCGTGAGTATCAAGCACGCGCACCCGATTCAGTACTCGGGCCACGAGGCGAGGTTTGGGCCTCTGCCCAGCGTCCTTTGCTACTCACCGTCGCGTAACGAGATTCAATCTATAGCCCGGCATCACACATGCCACGCATATTTTCGTAGGTTCTAGAATGGCAGAAGTCGGTGGAAGCCCATCATACTCATCAGCGGGGATTGAGCACCGCGACAGCTCACCACCAACGTCCCGCTGTGGCCCCTCGTTATATAACAAAGGCATGTAAATAACAGGTTCATAACATGACGTCACCGCGCGGAGCGCGTATTTTTTTTGAGGTTTCTAACATGTAAATTACATGTTATTTACATGTTAGAAAAGTTATATGTGTTAGGAACTATGAAAGGAAGTCGTCCATGGACCAGTCATCCGGACGACCCGCTTGGCTATCGTCTACACGAGTTGCGACAGTTGACTCGGGCAATTTCGACGGCTGAAATAGCTCCGCTAACTCGGGGCTGTCAAGCTTGACATAGTCTGCAACGGCAAAGACAGTGCTCGAACGAGCCATAGCAGGTCGGGGGTCACTGAGATCAACACGCTCTGTTTCGGCGAGGTCGTATGGCTCCTGGGGCAGCCCGAAGTCCTCTTCTTTGATGAATCTGTCGCGTAGCCTAAGCAGGGCCTCTCGTGTAGCGTTGTCCATGGAGTGATACGGCGGACGAAAAATTGGCGGACTTCTGATCGGCTTACGTACATTAGACTGCCGTTTATGGACATCCGCCGAATCCCGAATTCCCTGCCGAATTTTCACGTTCAGCTTGGACCAGGCGCGGTACACAATGTAGGGGCCCAGGCCTGAAGGAACTGGGGAGAATTTTGAGTTTCTCACAACCAAATTACATGCCACCGAGCAGTCTCCATGTGAGAAACGTTAATAACATGTGATAAAGATCCTGTTATTTAACATTGTCCATCTTACACAGCGCTAGCGACAGCTCCTCCAGATCTGATGCCAGGGGGGAATGCCGTTATGCCAACAAATGTGTCCGTGGGCTGTAGCTACGGGGGGGGGTTCAGCCCCCCGCCGTACACAGCGAGCCAGGACTCCGCTATTCCCATTCGCGAGTTGGATTCTGACACGTAAGCCCGCAATCTCCGTACACCGGAAAGTTGAAGAAACCGAACCAGCCGAAGCTTCATCCACGGCATACATTCGGCCAACATTCAACAGCTGCGGGCGACATCTCGTGTGAGAAGTTGGTTTTCTGGGGGAATACATGATCCAGTTACAAAGGACTTTCCTGAATGTCACCCGCGTTCCATGGTGGCCGTTACTAGCTAGGGATCGAAATAGGATGGAGATTCAACGAGCACGAACTCCTTGACGGCGAGCGTTGCAGGGAAATGCCGATCGCAAGCTGATCGCATAGCGTTTGAGACTGTCGCGTCCTTACGTACACGGGATCTGATTCATCGAAGCACCGCATCGTACCTCCCACCTTCAGCTTCGTCCTCCCTCCTCGGGCCTCAGCTCAAAGGACTCGGAGCACATCGTCCTCATGCTTCTGGATTTATCGACAGAACTCCTGCAGGAGATTGGAAGCCAGGTAAATTCCACTCGACCAAACCGCCGAGTCGTGCCAACACTTTCACAGCTTTGCCTGACCGACCACGGGAGCCTGCGCAGAGTATGCAAACATCTCGATGGTCCCATGCAGCCCTTTGTCTTCTCCGACTTGGTCTTGCAGACTTTCAAGTTATGCAGCAAAGATGGTCTTGACCGTTTGGAGGCCCTTGCCACGGGGTGGACTGGATGGTCTCGGCACGCCGAAACGCTTCGTCTCACACCTGGGGATGCCTGGATAATCACTCCAGATGGCGACGCAGTGAAGATGCAGAATGTCCTTGCCTCCGCACTGCGTTCGATGGCGAAAATCCGCGTAGTGATGTACGTTCCTGAAACCGTCATTCATAGCCACTGAATTGACTCTCTCTGAATCATAGATGGAAAGTCCGCGCGGACGGGCCCTCCTGGGTGCTCAATGCCATGTGCGAATTCATGAGCACAAAGTTAACTGTCCTCAATGAGCTTCAGTTGGAGATTCAGGGCGATCATCGAGGTGTCTTCGACCTCCCCTTGCCGCGGCTGTCCGGCCTCAGAAAATTGACGATCAAGGATGATAGCCACTGGTGGTTTACGAACAGTGCACTACCCATGGCTCAGAAAATATCCCACATAATTGCCCAGAACCACCTCACCTCACTACATGCCGAATTTCCGGCGGCGGGAGTCTGGAGCATGCTTCGGACGAAGATTAGTTCTCAGCCAGATCTCATTGAGATCACCACATGGCTGGTCACACCCGACTTCCTGGCGTATCTGGGCTTGTGTGGCGTGTTAGATAGGTACGTTAACTCAGTCGTATCGGGGAAACGACTCGATTAATACTATGTACCTGTTAGATAGGTACGTTAACTGGAGAGGATGATAAGTATAAGTAAACAGGAGTAGTAAGTATAACTCACCTCAGTCGTATCGGGGAAACGACTGAGGGAGGAATATGATGCGTAGTAATATATATAAGATACGGAGATAAGTAGTGCGTGCGCGCATCAGGCGAGCGCGCGCGCCATCAAGATATACCGGGAGAAGATGGCGCCTGGAACCGAGACAATCATAACACTCCCCCGACGAGGGAACCTTGCGCCATCTCAGGATGTAAGTCCCATTCGTACGGCAAGCTCGTGATGATGCTCGTGGGTTAACGGCTTGGTCATTATATCGGAGAGGTTGTCGGCAGAGGGGACGTGGATGAGGACGAGCTCGCCATCTTGAACCTGCTCGCGAAGGTAGTGGTGACGCACTTCAATGTGCTTTGTTCGTGCGTGGCCGCGAGTAGATTTTGAAAGGTCGATGGCGGATTGATTATCACAGAACAGGCGAGCTGGGAGAGGTTGAGGCAAATGGATTTCATCCATGAATGAAAACATCCAGCGCAGTTGACGAGCCCCTCGAGCACCGGCCATGTACTCGGCTTCTGCTGTGGAAAGCGCAACAGTCCGCTCGCGATGAGCACCCCATGCGACGAGACCGCCAGCCATAGCATAGAGCTCCCCCGAGGTGGAGCGCCGGGAGTCCAGACAACCTGCGAAGTCAGCGTCGACAAATCCGGCAGGCGTCAAGGACGCGCCACGGTGGTAGGTGATCTTGTAATCGAGCGTGCCTTTCAAGTAACCAAGAACATGCATCGCGGCATGCCAATGCGATGGTCCCGGGTTGGAGGAGAAACGGCTGAGTACATTAACGGCGTAAGCCAGATCTGGCCGTGTAGCGATCATGAGGAACATGAGGGAGCCCAAGACAGCGAGGTAAGGCTTGTCCCGCATAAAGTACGCGTCCCCGGGCGAAAGACGAGCAGGGGATTCGAGGAGTTGAGTGCCAGAGGAGAGTGGGGTACGCTTGGGATTGCAGTCTTGCATTCCAAACCGCTGTAGAATGCGCTCAGCGTAGGCTTTCTGCGAGATCGAGATGGATCCGGCCAAGTGATCGTGCTCGATTTTGATGCCGAGTGTCTTCTCCAACTCCCCCAAATCGCGCGCATCGTACTTGTCACCTAGCTCTACCTTCGCGCGACTCGCCTCCTCAGCAGACGACGAAATGCCAGAGACGTCGTCTGTGTACGTTCCCGTCACGGTAGTTTCTCCCCCACGGGTACGTACACGGATTGACGGATCTGCCTTGGATCGCGAATAACCAAGGTCGTCATAGGCACCGTCGAGCTCCGTCCACCAGTTACTCGCACCCTGCATCGTCCCATACAGGGTGAAGTCCAGTTTGGCAACAAGAAGCTCGGAGCCTTCGACGACCATCCCTTCTGGCTGCTCCATGTACACGTCCTCCTTCATCTCGCTATTGAGATATGCGCTGACAAAATCAACTCCCCAGGTCTCCCAGCCCTTCGACGCCGCGGTCGCGAGTAGCATGCGCAACGACTCGTACCGCACAACGGAGGCGTAGGTCTCGAAGAAGTCCACGCCTTCTACCTGCGTGTATCCTTTTGCGACCAGCCGCGCCTTCCGACTCTCGACATTCCCGTCGGCATCATACTTGATCGCGAATACCCACATTGTTTTCACGACATTCGCTCCCGCTGGCCGGTCTACGAGGTGCCAAACCTTGCGGGCCCGTAAACGCTCGCACTCGGTTTCTATCGGCTTTTGCCAAAGATCTGGCCGCGTCATGGCCTCCTTGTACGTCCTCGGAACCCATAGATCGTCGGGATTGACCAATGAAAGGAATGCTCTAGCTTGCGCACCCTTTTCAGACGCGAGGAACGCGCTCGTTTTGGTGCCCTTGTCGTCGCCAGCTTCGCGCTGATCATCTGCCCATGCACGCCCTTCAGCCACACCTTCCTCGATCGCAGCTTCGGTTGCCTCCACGTTCTTTTGCGCAGCGGACTTGGTTTTCTTCCGGGTTGAGTGACGCAGTGTCCCCGGAGCCGGAGCGGCGGGTGCAGCCACCTGAGGGATGATGATCGGCGGGGGAGGGGCTGGTCCAAGAGGTGCGGGCGCGATAATCGGAAGCGCGGGGATGACTGCGGGGATAGCTGGAGCAGGTGCGGGGACATTAGGGACATTGGGCAAAGGCTGAGCTACGGGTAATTGCTCCGCAGGTGCGTTCGGTTCCAATCCAAATGGAACCTCTTCATGATTGGGTTCCGCAGGGACAGAGCGGGTCCGGTGAGCTACACCTTCTTCAAAGAAGACGTCTCGGGACTTATGGAACTTTCCATTTGTGCGGTCAAGCAGCCGGTATGCTCCTGCGCCATGGTACCCAATCAAGCACATCTTCGTAGATTGGAGGGATAGCTTTCCATTTGTATGGATTATCGGGAGCTTCATGTATGCATCACATCCAAAAGCGCGGAGATGCTCGACGTTGGGCCGGACTCCACTCCAGTGCTCGAATGGGGACTTTGTCGGGTTCCGAATGCTGGGTATGAAGTTCATCAAATAAACCATTGTCGTTGCGATCTCCGCCCAATATTTGTGTGGCAGGCCAGTGTCGCTGAGGGCGCAACGAGTCCATTCAATGATTGTGCGTATTCCTCGTTCTGCCGCCCCATTGTTCTGCGACGTGTAGGCTGGTGTGACATCTCTGATTATCCCCCTTTCAGCGCACCACTGGATCCATTCGCCTAGCCATTCTCCACCGCCGTCAATGCGTATGCGTTTGACTTTCTTCCCCGTCTGGCGCTCAACTCGTGCGACATACTCCTTGAATGCTGCTAACGTTGTTGCTGATTTCTTGTTTTTCAAGAAGAAAACATCTCGCTTTGATGAAGCTCCGTCCATCAAGTGCATCATGTAAACGGCGCCACCCGCTGACACTGTGCGCGACATTCCCCAAAGATCGATGTGGATGCATTCAAGCAGCTCCGTTTCGTGGGTAACGATGGCGTCAAACGGACGCCGTGCATGTTTTCCATAAATACAGTCTTCACAGGCGCCTTTGACGAGTAGCGAGGTAACATTTAGCCCATCCACCAATCCTTTTCTGATCAATTCCCTCAAGCGTGCATCTCCCACATGCCCGAAGCGTCTGTGCCAGGTTTCGAAGTCAACTGGGCGAGACTGGGAACGAGCGCGTGAGATGACGGCGTGGGTAACGGGTAGAAGGTTGGCGACATACATGCCGTCGCAGATGTGGGCGGTCATGAACTGAACACCGCTCTCGCCATTGATGAAGGCGGGACCGGTGAACGACGCTATTCCATCGGCAAATTTGATGGAACATCCGTTCGCGACGAGGCGGCTGACAGAAAGGAGGTTGGAGGCGAAGTCGGGGGTATGTATGGCGTCGAGCTGAAGCACTGTGTCAAGCCCATTCATGTTAACCCGTTTGTAGACCGTTCCTCGTCCAAGAATTCGGAAGGAGGCTCCTGCATTCGCAGTCTGGCCTGCGGAGACGGATGGGGTGTATGTAGCGAAGTCGGATTTGTTGACAAAACAATGGTGTGTAGCACCCGAATCGACGAAGGTGCGTACTTCTGCGGTCGTTGCGAGCTTGCAGAGTGCAAAGTATTCTGCCTCGGACATTGAAGCAGGCTTGTCCTCTTGTGCGATGGCCATGAGCGCCATAAAATCAAATTGATCCGACATGGCATGGACATGGGCATCCGACGCGATAGGCACCTGAGCGACGGCGGCAACAGGAGTGATGATATTGCGGGGACCTTGTCCAGGTGCTAATGACCTCTTCCCCTTCCACCAGTCCGGCCACTGTCCTTCCTTTCCGCCGCCAACACGGAAGCAATCTTTGGCGAGGTGGCCGGTGCGACCACATTGAGTGTTCGTGCATTTCAATGCCGAGTTTGGGCCACCACCGTGGTGCGCAGGCCCGTGGGCAACCAGCGCCTGTGTATTCGCTGCACCAGTGCTCGCAAACGCCGGCGGCGCGTTGACGCGTGCATCCCACAAGCGCAAGCGATTGATGACATCAGCCGATGTCTTGTGCGAGTCCATGCCGGCGATGACAGGGTCCCAGGTATGAGGGAGCGCATTGAGGAGGATCCCACGGAATTGAAGGTCTGTAATGCTTCCGCCTTGATCGTTGACTGCGCTCCATTTCATGCGTAGGTCGGCGATGAATTCATCGAAGTTTGCTCCGTCCACATAAAGGACGTCGCGCAACTCGCGCTCAGCGGTGACAAGGCCGAGGTCCGTCTTGAGGCTATAGACACTGGTGAGTGCAGAATAAGCCTCCGCTGCAGTCATGGTGTCTGTGATCCCGTATCCGACAGGGTTATCGATATTTGTAATGATCATTGCTTGGGTGTATGCATCCCGCATACCCCATTCCTCCTCGGATGGAGCGCGCGAGTACCACACGGTCGCTGCAGCATAAGGTACTGGCCCCTGGACAGGGGTCGGCTTCGGGATTGAGCCGTCGAGGTATCCGAGGACGCCGCGAGCCTTTGCACCTGCGAGGAGCAGGGACTTGAATCTCGGGAAGTTGTTGCCCTTGAAGCGATCTGCTTCGGGCATGGACAAGGGGCTGGGGATTCCAGACATGGTGTCGAGACGATAACACGACGATCAAGTTCGGGGTAGGGGCGAGGCGACAGCTCGTAGGGGAATGAGGCGATAGCTCAAGGGGTCGGAGGCGAGTCGAAAGCTCGTAGATTGGTCGTTGTTGTCAATTTAAACAGCAACGGGGCCCATAACCTGTTAGATAGGTACGTTAACTCAGTCGTATCGGGGAAACGACTCGATTAATACTATGTACCTGTTAGATAGGTACGTTAACTGGAGAGGATGATAAGTATAAGTAAACAGGAGTAGTAAGTATAACTCACCTCAGTCGTATCGGGGAAACGACTGAGGGAGGAATATGATGCGTAGTAATATATATAAGATACGGAGATAAGTAGTGCGTGCGCGCATCAGGCGAGCGCGCGCGCCATCAAGATATACCGGGAGAAGATGGCGCCTGGAACCGAGACAATCATAACATGGCGGGCTGAAGAAATTAACGCTGCAGAACCCCGATGGCGACAGTCTAGCTGACACATTTTTCAGGACTGTTCTTCCAAATCTCACCGCATCGCTCGTCGAGCTCTCCTGCGGGGCAGCCTACGAAGGCCGGTGGAGTTTTGGAACGCACAACGCCCACATCATTTCCCAAATGAAGAAGCTCACAGCACTCGAGATGAGCATCAACGCTGGACGGGTCGAACAAGTTGATATCAGGCCGGGGTTTGCTGCGATCGGACAGTATTTAGTACGCTGGGAGGTCAAGGTCGAGCAGTCTGACATTGATGTCGTTGTTGTATGTTCTCATTAACGTATGCATATGTTCGCAAATGCTAACCCACCGTAGACTAACTTCCTCCATACGGCCGCGACCCTCCCCGCCCTCCTCAGCCTCGCCATCGTCGCCGCCAACACAAACAACAACCGTGGGGCTTCGACCGGGACCATGACTAGTCACATACCCTTTGTTACCCGCGCGATTGAGACGGCCGTCCAGAACTTCCGCCCCACCTCTGCCGCGCCCCCGACTGTGCGCACCGGTTCCCGTACCTACGAGTTGAAAGCGGTGCAACTGGCGGAGGGGGGTGCAGAGGCGAGCGGCGGGTCTTTTGCGTACGGTGCAAGGATCCCCGGGTCGTCGAATCTGGCTTAGGGCTTCTACGTCTCCCTGTATGTGTGCCAGTATCTATTGTCATGCGGACCGTGCCTGGGATTGAAAGTTGAACCGAGGTTGAACCATGTAAATATACTCACTGAGTTGAGACGTTGGAAAACATCACGTGAGGTTGCGCGAAAAACCGAATAGAAAACGGATAAAGAATCATCGCAAGAACAACCCCACCGGAATCAGCTTCGTCCTCAGCCCTTCCCGCCCTCCCCTCCTTCCCCTTCTGCCTCCCTTCTGCCCGCTCTCCAACTGCCCGGAATTCCACAGACTAGTCGGAGCGCCGGGTCGTGTAGGCTGCGTAGAGCGTGGACGACGGGGGAGAGGGGGAGGGGAAAGGGAGGGGTGGGAGGGGAACTGCACGCTCGCAGGGGTTTGGAGGGCGAGGAAGGAGGAGGGGAGGTAGGAGCTGTAGAGGTGGATGCAGGCTAGCTGAAACTGGAACTGGAGGTGGAGGGAGACGCAACGCCAAGTCTGAGGACGCGCACGGCCGTCGCCGTCGGGCGCTTGCCCTTCCCCTTCTTCCCTCCCAGTGCTCTCCCGACGTTGGCGAGCGAAGGGCACGCAGCGGGCTTCACGGCAGCCTTCGCGGGCGAAGCGGAGGGGACGTACCGCCGCGCGAACGTACTGGGCGAGCGCGGCGCATGCGCGCGCGCGGAGCGCACGGACAAGAGGGTGGAGGAGGACCAAGGCGAGTGGAGCGCGCGCGGTTCCTGCTCGTGCTCGGGGGGCGTCGGAGGGAAATACGCGTACCCCGCCTGCGCCCCGTCTTCGTTCAATTGCTCATTTTCATCAGCGGCGGCGGCGGCGTATTCGATCGGAGAGCACTCCCCCTCGATCGGCGAAGGAGAAGAGGAGGAGGCAGGGGCGGGCGCGACGAGCGGCGAGAACGGGACGTCGTTGGATGCGTGCCACTCGTCCCACTCGTCGTCGACGTCGGAGGGCACGCCGTGCGGCTCCGCCACGGGGGGCGGGGAGAGCAGGGCAGCGAGGCAATGTGCGCTCGAGCTCAAGGACGGGGAGGAGGACGCTGGAGGGAAAAGAATCAGCGGGAAATGGAAGAGTAAGAAGGAGGGGACGCACGCGAAGGAGAGGGAGAGCGTGCGGAAAATGGCTCAGGCGAGAGCAGCGGTGAAAGGGAAGCCGCGAGGACGGTGGAGTTGCCGCTCTGCGCATCCGTGGGGACGGGTGTCCGAGGCGGCGCGCGCGAGGGCGGCACCGCGAGCGAGGAACGAGAGGGAAGGGGAAGTGATGTGAAGATCGGGGTGGGGTTGGTGCTGGGCCGGAGAGCACAACGGAATCGCGCCGCGATCGAGATGTAGAGGCGTGAGTCGAGGAAGAGGAGGCAGGGAAGGATGGCGGGAAATCTGCGAGGGTGATGAAGGTCCCCCGCATACGTGGCGTAAAAGGCATCGTCGTCTTCCCAGAGGCGTCCCCTGATGTAGACGTCGAGGAGACAGGGAAGGTCGGGGGAGCGGCTCCGCGAGCGTGATGAATGTGCCTGCGTGTGCGGCGTAAAAGTCGTCGTTGTCCTCCCCAATTTCATCTACTTGCTCCAACACGCCTAGCCGCCGTCAAGGGACCATGAGGATTTGGAGGGGCCAAACAAGCGCGGTGGCTCATTTTGGTAGAGAAAAAAGGTTGAAAAAAGCCTCGAGGGAGAAGGCAAGAGTCAAGCGGCTGGGAGCCCACGTGACCCATTAGGCGAGAGCTACGCGGTTCAATTTCAAACAAACCGCGGGGCTCGAGCCGTCGTAGGTTCAAACCCAGCCGGTTTCAATCTTTTTTGACACACATTCGTGATGGTCCCTGGCATAATCCTCTCACTCCCAGACTATTCCCAGCGATCCTGTGTAAATCCTGATGTGTATATAACGACACCCCTATGGGAAAACAGCTCGAGAGCCGAGATGCCGACATCATGTTCTGAATCACACAAGATCAAACAACGCGTCAATTTGCGACGCGTCTGGGCTACCACCAAGGGCTTCAGGTAGATATGAGCTCTAAATTGGTTTTCAGGATGAAAATCAGAGATTCCCCGTCCATGCAGAATGAAGATCACAAACTGTGGTTGGGAGAATTCCTCCAAATTGTTAACCCTAGAGCAGGGATGCTGTTCCAACTCCCCTACAAGCGCACAGCGGCTGAAGTTGAGTTTTGGGACCCAGAGACATAAACAACCCGCGGATTTGGTGAATCTCAAGATTTCTTGTGACCACTCTGAATTATGTAGGCCAAACCCTGCTCCCCTATTGCACGGTATGACCCTGAGCACAGATATTCAACGCACGAGTGTATCGAAAAATGATGCTACTCGACAAACTTCCAATGCATGGTGCTTGGTACTGCTCATTACTGACGAATTTCGATTCACGTGCGAAGGCGCCAGCACAAGCACGACTATGCACTCTGGACTTTATCACGAGAGTGCTTCAGTGGAATCTCTCGCAGATGTTCCATATCTTCCAAGTGCCTGCCCCACTACCCGTGTAGTTTAAATTTCCAGCCCTACTCAACGGGCCAGATTTTGCAACAGTAAGTTGACAGTAAAGCTGACCTCTTCGGCTTAAATCTCCACCTCGAGACAGACAACCCATTTTATGATCGCTGCCTCAGAGTTGTCTGACCGGTTCAAAATCTAGGACGAAAACAAGAGTACCCTGCTTCAACATATTTAGATCTTCCTCAAAGCCGCTGGTCGAGTGGTCAATGTATGTCCCACCCCGAGGTTTGTCTGATGAGATTATCAACCCAGACGGTGCACTGGACTAAGTAGCTCTGAAATTCTAGGGCTATTGAGTTATGTCTACGAGCTGTTCCGTGAGTAAAATTAAAGTTAAAGCTGCAGAACATAGTTTGCTATGGGAGGTAGCGGGGAGATTTCTATCAAACACTTATCTGGCTGCTAATCCTGCATCCTAAATCTATTGACCACTGTGGGCCTGGTGATTTTCAACCCCAGTCTTTTGAATGGGAAATTCTGAATGCTGCATCCATGATGATGGCATTTTGCAAAACATCCCACTGGCCTCCGTGTCCTGAATCCGATAAATTGCTGTGGTCTCAAGCTCGGAAAACTGAAATGTCTCCGTAACATGGCGCCCGGTTGTATATTGAATAACATATAGATTTCCCATTTATGCAGCACTGGCAGATACTCTGGGACATCCGCATTCAGCAAGCTTTTGGCGGTTAGCGGGTTTTCTTTGTCTTCGTCTTGATATTACCCTGATTTTAAACTCGGGATAGATAAAAAAATCTAGGGAGCAGCCATTTTTATTGATGCCCTTAACCATGAGCCCCGACGCGTCGCAAATTGGCACTTCGTTGTACTTCAGAACATAATGTCGGCATCTCGGCTCTCAAGCGGTTTTTCCACCAGCGATGTCATTCATTATATAAAAACACACAGGTATGTCGAGTAGCATCATTTTCGACACACTCGTGCGTTGAATATCTGTGCTCAGGGTCATACCGTGCAATGGGGGAGCAGGGTTTGGCCTACATAATTCAGAGTGGTCACAAGAAATCTCGAGATTCACCAAATCCGCGGGTTGTTTATGTTTCTGGGTCCCAAAACTCAACTTCAGCCGCTGTGCGCTTTTAGGGGAGTTGGAACAGCATCTCTGCTCTAGGGTTAACAATTTGGAGGAATTCTCCCAACCACAGTTTGTGATCTTCATTCTGCGTGGACGGGGAAATGAATATTGGGGAATCTCTGATTTTCATCCTGAAAACCAATTTAGAGCTCATATCTACCTGAAGCCCTTGGTGGTAGCCCAGACGCGTCGCAAATTGACGCGTTGTTGGATCTTGTGTGATTCAGAACATGATGTCGGCATCTCGGCTCTCGAGCTGTTTTCCAATAGGGGTGTCGTTATATACGAAAAACATCAGGATTTACACAGGATCGCTGGAAATAGTCTGGGAGTGAGAGGATTATGCCAGGGGCCCTCATGAATATGTGTTAAAAAAAGTTGAAACCGGCTGGGTTTGAACCTGCGACGACTCGAGCCCTGCAGCTCGTTTGAAATTGAACCGCGTAGCTCTCGCCTACTGTACATTACCACCTTGACATGCAACAACTCGCGACCACCGACGCCCACCTTTTTAGCCGTCAGGTGTACCCTTTCAACAGACCGACTGGAAAATCCGAATCGTCTTTGGTCGACCATGCTGAAACTGGCGGACGCCGTAATTAACCTCGCTTCTTCTCCCAGTGCAACTTTTCAACTCTGCCCGTCTCAATCAACTCAATGACTAGAAGTAAATTCCCGGACAAGGTTTTGCAATCCCCATGTCCACTGAATCAGCATAATACCGCCAACTCGATAAATCCGGGCTGCGTTCCAATTGTAAGATGATTTTTTGCCTCGACGAGACCCTCGGTTGCTTGGCTGCATGTCTTTTCGGAGCCCCAAATGGAACGTAAGTAATATATATGACTTTAACTATCCTGATTCTATGTGTCTCAGCCCTGGGTTTTACCCGAGGCGAACGTATTAGCCTTCCCATATCTTTTTTCCCCCGTATCTCACCACTTCTTTCCAGGGCTTGGAACTCAGCCCGAAAGCCGCCTGAGACGTCTGACTGAATATGTTGGACACCGTGACATGTATCCGAATGACGAATACTAGTGGATCATAAATAATTCATGCTCCAGGCATATGCAGGAGCGGACTCGCCGTCATACCGCGTTTATCCACTGGATCTAATCACAGAACCAGATCCCGCGAAAAAACTAGCCATAATCACCAAGATCCTCTGCCTCATCAGTCCCGACGTAGGCAGCCGCGCTGCCTTCGACCTCTTCACGCCCAACAAGCGCACCATTCTCAACCCCACGGCGGCCTCTCCCACGCGGCGATCTTCAACCAAGTCGATGGTGGCCTCGCGCGCCTGCAGATGACATACCTCGACGGACTGATCATTTACGCCGCGGACCCTACGACGAGACCATGGCGCACTTTACGACTTCGTCGCGGCGGGGATGGCTTGACACCTATACGCAGCTAACTTACCCGCGTGGCAGGTCGCCGAGATATACCACGGCGAAGAAACGAAGGGCTGGATGGAGTTCGCATGTATTCGCTGTCGTACCGCCCCAAAGTAAGTTCCCCCCTAACTTACGTCCTTTTCGATTTCTTCCTAATGCAGTGTCTATCGCTAAAGAGATAACTCTTCGCGGAATGCAAAGACAACGGCATCGGCCACGTTTCGTACTCCCTCCCTCGCAGTGTCCCACGGCGCCCTCTCGACACCCAAACCTTGCGCACTAAAATGCGGGCCCATGCAAGCGCGTCGAGCTCGCGGCCAAGCATGCACTGAAGATGAGCCAGATGACGCTCGCGCGAAGGTGGCTAGCCCTATTTTGGGTGCCAATACGATGCGGGTCGCCGCGGTGCAATTCCATTTCATCAACCTCACGCGTTTTAACGGGTGCGAGCTGCCCCGTCGGGGAATAAGTCCTCTCTGAAGAAGATATCGCAGATGTGGAGGAATTCTGAAATGTCGGCGACCCATCTGCGCATTCCCTAACGTCGACCTCAACCAACCAGATACTCGGAGTATCTACCTAAGTAGGTCGATTGATTCTCTCGCCGCTTCGTGAAATGCGATCTCCTTCACCTTTTATCAAACCTGCCCCTATATTTCGTCGGTTCTAGACAAGTTCTAGAATCGCGAAAGTCAATGAAAGCACTCCAACACTCATCGGCAGGGATTATGCCCCGCGACAGCTCAGCGCCAACGTCCTCCAGATCTGATGCCAGGTAGAATGCCGTTATGCCAACAAATGTATCCGTGGGCTGAGGCTGCGGGGGGGATTTCAGCCCCTCCCCACCATACACAGCGAGTCAGGACTCCGCTATTCCCATTCCCGAGTTGGATTCTGGCACGTAAGCCCGCAATCTCCGTACACCAGAAAGTTGTAGAAACCGAACTATCCCGCCATCAAACCTACCCCCATATTTCGTCGGTTATAGACAAGTTCTAGAATCGCGAAAGTCAATGAAAGCACTCCATACACTTACTGGCAGGTATTATGCCCCGCGACAGCTCAGCGCCAACGTCCTCCAGATCTGATGCCAGGTAGAATGCCGTTATGCCAACAAATGTATCCGTGGGCTGAGGCTGCGGGGGGGATTTCAGCCCCCCCCCCCACCGTACACAGCGAGTCAGGACTCCGCTATGCCCATTTCCGAGTTGGATTCTGACATGTAAGCCCGCAATCTCCGTACACCGGAAAAGTTGAAGAAACCGAACCAGCCGAAGCTTTATCCGCGGCATATATTCGGCCAACATTCAACAGTGGCGGGCGACATGCTGACAAACCGCGACAAGCGCCCTGTGTGAGAAGTTGGTTATTTGTGGAACAACGAGCGTCTTATCCAGCGGTTGACAGCAGCCCACTCTCTTCCCTCTTCTTTGTCCACAAGATGAAGCCCCTCACTGGAGAACACAGCGGCGCAGCCATGCCGGATGAAAAAAATAGCTCTGCGATCGTAACTGAGACGGGGCCAATGGATGGTGCCAGTGACAGTGCAAACGAATCTGGTGCTTCTGAGATTGCCTCCGAAGCTGAGATGCCTGCTGAGGGTGGTTCGGGCTCGACGGATGCAATGAACGAGAGGTGCGCGCAGATTTCTGCAAGTTTAGTGCTATTCTGACCTGAAATCGAAATTAGATTCATCAGTGTGCTACAGGGGTGCTTCGCCGACCTCGCCAGGAAGAACGAAGAGCAGAATGACAAGTGAGTTCCATTGTTAAGTTACTGGATTTATTGTCGACACAAACTATGAAGGTTGCAGAGAGCGGTGGAAGCGCTTAGACCTAAGCAACCCGCAATGGATAAGAAGACAGAATTTTGGAATGTGTACAAGCCACTCGCCGACGAGCACGATAAAGAATTCTTGGAAAAATACAGCACTGATCTCGATACCTGCCTCATTTTCGTGCGTAATCCATTCTCGCTCCCTTGTTTGTGCTAAGTTGATCTGGCTCGGAAAGGCCGGTCTTTTCTCGGCCGTTAGTTCGGCCTTCATCATCCAGATACAACCAGAGCTTCAACCAGACCCAAATGATATAAACCAGGCACTCATGCGCCTCCTCATACACGCTGTCAACAGCTCGATTTTCTCTGGCCCTGATATCATCGTTCCGGTCTCTCCCGCTCCGTCCACTCTACTCGTGGTGGCGCAGAGTCTGCTTTATGCCAGCCTATCGTGCACTCTGCTTGCGGCACTTCTAGCTGTTCTAGGGAAGCAATGGCTGATGTACTACTCAGCGGCAGGAGAGAGAGGAACAATTGAAGCACGCGGACTTGAACGCCAGCGTAAAATTGACGGAATACGCCGATGGAAATTTGACACCGTATTGCAGACGTTCCCACTCCTCTTGCAGCTCTCCTTGCTTCTCTTTGCGGCAGCTCTTTCTCTGTACCTCTGGACGATCCATCATTTCCTCGCGATTATCGTCATTTCCTTGGGCTCTTGCGGTGTCGCACTGTATACATTCATGCTCATATCAGCCGCTTTGGACCGCGACTCTCCTTTTCAAACACCATTGGCTCCACTTCTGACACCGATGGCCCAAGCTTCAGCCAAGCTGTGGTCGGTGTGGTCAGTCCGAACTAGGACTCACATCCTACCTTATTTCGCAACACACACCAATGACACAGCATTCTCTGCTGAATCTTTCCCTCGGCCGTCCCCCGAGGCATCGGCAGTCGCATGGGTACTAGAAACCTCGACGGATCCAGGAATAATCGCGAGTATGGCAGAACAGGCTACCGAAATACAGTGGCCGCGAGACACTGAGCTGTCGGGGCCGCTTACTCGGTTGCGCGAGAGTTTTCTCAGTTGCTTCGATTGCACAGTGGATCGCAATGGGATGGTAAATGTGGGCAAGGTTCGGGACGGGATGGCCGACAGGGCCACACAATACGGACGCGCATATTGCACAATTCGGGTTACTCATCCTGACAAATCCGCCGGAGAGTTCGACTTCCCTCGGTGGAGACGCGATAATACGGATACGGATGAACTGAAAAATGTGATTCGGATCCTGGAAGGCCACCCCTATATGCTGCTGGAGCCGGATCTGAACACTACCGCCGCAGTTAAATGGGCACTCCGTGTTATACCATCCGTTCATCTCGATCGACGGCAGCTAGAAGCGTTCATTCAGCAGTTCCGGCGCGGCAGAATTCCCCGCTTGACTCCAGCGAGTTTTGCCGATTATTTATTCTGCGTCAATTGCTTCCTCACGGGCAATAGGGAAAATATGGACTGGATGGACAAAATGTGAGGAATCTCAGTTGAAAATCCTGATAGCTTTTCTCAAATCGGCCAGGAATTTCCAAACGCTGCTCATCTCCGACCTCTTCCAGAATCTCACCTCAAGCCTGGTGGAAAAGACCATCAGCAATGTCTTCGCAGGGGAAATCCTCCGGCTCACCGCTCAATTGGCGGACCAGCTCGACAACGCTGAACTATATCATGTGTCGATATTTGTGCGTACTAACCAAGTATACACATTTTGCAGTGCCATTCCCCGCTCAGCTGGATGGCTTGAAGCAGTGTCATCGGCAATTATGCTAGCCAGAGGGGATTCCGAGATACGGAGAAGATGGCTTACCGTACGCGCTGGTTTGGGCGGATTCCAACCCGAAGCTAACCACGCGGAATGGGTGCACGCGGCCTTGAATCACGTCGAGCAACTCCGAGTCAATCCAGACGACTGGGATTACAGGACTTCCGCCCTCGATGGTCTTTTACAGGCCTTGTGGGCCGATCCTGGGGCTTTCACTATCTCCCCGCCGAAGACAACCCTTCGAGTCATCCTGTGGGCATTGTCCACTCCTGGAAATATTGCGGAAATTGCTTTCGACCTTTTATGGAGAGCACCCGCCTGGTTCCAGGATGTCGAGCTGCAGGACATGATGCAACAATGCTCTGTGTGGCAGCTTCTGGGACGTGTCGCCACTAGAGAATCGCTAGAATGGTCACGCTCAGCGTACTTTGAACTGGGCCAAATCCTTTCAAACACAGCCCACTGGGAGCCGATCGTTCGCGATGACCTCGCCGGTTGGATCACCGCATTCTTGCAGGACGAATGGACCTCAACGGATATTTTCAATACCGTTCTGGTCCGGGTCTGGTTGAAACCAGGGAACAACGAAGTAGATCAGGCTTGGGGTTCAGGAGACCCACTTGCGTTGATTTTCGAAGCGTTGGCGAAGGCTTGGGAGGAATTCGACATCATCCAATCACGGGACTTGTCGCAGTTCTGTCGCCTGGCCAAGTGCACCGCGTTGGCAGCCCTGCGCAATAACTACGGCATGTCTGGACAAGTTGTTCCAATTCCGGCATATTTCAAATCCTCCCTTTCCACCCGGCTCAGAGATTCTCTTATTCAAGCCGCCGAGAATGCCAGAGGGGAGATTAATTCGAGCCAACCATTAGATGCATGGGACGAGGCGTTGACCAAGGCTGCCAAGATCCTGGAACAAATTGGGACACACATTCCTTGCAATGACAGTGGTGCAAATTTAACGGACATAGAGATGGCGGCTATCCATGACGAGATTAACGCATCAGTGACCCTAGGAGGATTGCTTAATCCGAGGCCGTTGAGACGGAAGAACCGGATTAAACACGGATTAACTAATCCCGATTAAAGGCGCCCGTGAGCATGGGATTACATAAACAGTAGTCGAATCAAATAACGCGTACAATGAGTATGAAAGTGAATGGCCGGCAAGCGGCGGGTCACAAACAGAAATTGGGATGAATTATTTGCAGTACAGTAGGTGCTAATGCAGCCCAGTGAAAAGGCCAGGTAAGGAAACTGAGCGAGAACGAAGCAGATCAAGGATCTTCGAGGATGTGCCAAACTCCTCAATCTCATTCGCTAATCCGGACTATCTTCGTTCTGGTTCATTGACCAATGAGCCGTGTTGAGGCTTATTGAACCGCGTTGAGGGGATATCTAGCTACATCGAGGGACATTGAAAAAGAAAAACAGAAAATCGATTTATTTTGCCGCCGGCGCTACTGCTACTGCTACATGGGTACATAATCTACCGCTCTCCGCCTCCCCTCTCCCTAGCACTCACTGCGGTACGAGATCTGGTGGACACCGGTCGCGCTCGATGTGGTAATTGCTCGGGAAACCGGTCGGTGCACGTGGAACAAGGTGGAAGAAGGCAGCGGCGGCGAGAATGTGTCGGGGAAGCGGATGGGCGAGGGACGGTTGGAGCACAGACGGCGACACAGGAGAGGATATAGGGAGGGCCGGACAAATATCTCACTAGAATAAATAGGGCAGTCATCAGCAGAAAAAAAATGAGATGCTGAATCACATACCCAGTCAGGCAAGTCCACAAGGCATGTCCTAGGAGCAGTTGATAGGCGGGTGCAGAAAGATGGAAATGGGTTCACGGATTGACGGACTCAATGAATCCGAACGACAGTAGGGGCACTGGGCCGCGCGGGGATATATTCGGCTTCGTGAGAGGAAATTGGAACGGGGGAGGAGAAATCATACTAGAATGAGGAAGTCAGTAGCGGAATACACGAGGGGATCGGATGTTTCTTACCCAGAAGGCCGAAACACAGATCCTGGCAGCCAATCGGTAAAGAACTGCGAGAAAATGAAGTGGGTGAACATACTGAGTCGACATGTTGCGTGAAAGTGTCACGGAAATTGTTGGAAATGAATGAATGCAGTCAAGAACCCCTACCTGGTAGAGGAAGGAAGCCCAGGGACGATGGTGGGCGGCCAACATGAAGGGAGGGCGACGGGCGAGATGGCGCGAGCGGAGGAAGATGAAGTGGGGAAGAGAGAGCAGATTAAAGCTCCGACATCGTAAAACTTCGACTCATTCATTGGACGCGCCGATGACCCGATGACGCGTCAGACGTGCATCTAAGAAGACAACTTGGCACAAAAAAAAGCACGCAGGTTGTGCAAATGCAGAGTGTGAAAAAGAAAATCTCAATTTGGACCTCAATCTGCCTCGATCCCTCGTTCTGCTTCGTTCTCGCTCAGTTTCCTTACCTGGCCTTTTCACTGGGAATGAAGAGTGAGCAGTTTTATTTTATTCCAGACTGACTGTTCAACAATTCATCGGGTTCAATTGTCTCACTGCGAAGTTTGAATACTCTCAATATATTTACAAGGAAATTTGTGGTGAATGAACAACTTGAATACAAAGTAGACCAGCACAAATTACATGGGATGCTACATAGGTGCGCTGCTTCCGTCCTCGGTGCAACGAGCCCTGGGTCGAGCTCAGAGTTGACTCAGTTGAGGCTGAGATTATGGTACTTCCCCATTGAGTGAGTAGAGCCTGTGCTGAAGAAATGAAATTAGCGGAAAGAAAGAAATGATATAAACAATGCCGAGGTATGGTTGCCTCCCGCGGCGCTGACAGCGGCTTATGGAAACTTGAACTTAAAGTCTGTCTGGTTGGTTTTCCGTTTGGAAGGGTGGGCAACAGGATTTGGGTCAGCTAGAGATCAGAGTGAGTTCACTGACTCAAAAAAGAGGACAGGACAGGGACAGCTTGACTAGAGAGAGCGGAAGAGAGAATTGACTCTTGAGTGAGCCCCTGAGAGTCACGAGATCAATCATGACTAAGTGGATGATTATATAAGCCGAATCGAGACATTTTTGGTACACTGAGCACAATCAGAAACTAACGTTTCTGTTTGTGAATAATAATTACAGTTAAGAATAAACAGCGAACCAACGCGCCAGAAAGAGCCCTCGGATGTGCTTCATGGTTTTGTGTGTTGAATTTTATTGAGAGAGCTAGCGGGGGCCATGTACCGAGTGACTCGGCCGACTCAGATTGAGATTACGACGTTGCACTTGAGAGCTTGCCAATCGGAAGGAAGAGGTCGGGACCTGAACTACGTATGATCCACAGTAGGCTCGAATCCAGCCTGTCGTATCAAAAGTGATAGACGTCCACAGTTTACTTCCATAGACAGTCATTGGTCTAGATCCACAGCCTAGAGGTCCTTCAGATCCAATCGTCCAAGGAGGCGTCCAATGGGCGTACTGTATTAGCAGAATTCGTCGAAGTCGCAGACAAGATGCACATTGCGGAGAATCTAGCTGCCAGTGCGAATCGCAACGTAAAGCTCAAGAAACAGCAGACCAAGTGGGTTTCGGCTTTCGAAAAACAGGTATAAGGTTGATTTGTGACGTAGAAATGGGTGGGGAATCGATATTTGAAGGTTTTAGGTCCATCCGGGCTTTGGTTGAGAAGATGTGGTATTTTTGATGCCAAATCTGAATATTTCTTCCGATTTTTTTTGACATTTTTCCTGAATCAACCGCATCGAAGTGAACGTTTTTCGAAAAAAAAAATCGGCCAGACCTGCATCAACCCATCAAGCGCCTGTGATCCCATCAGTCCAGCCCCCGCCTTCCCGCCCAACGCCTCATCCTTTATAACTTCACACGAAGTCCAAATAAAAGAGTCATTTAATTATAGCTACAACGGGCGCGCCTACGCTCTCGATCTCTCTTACATTATCAAGCAGTTATGTGTGTATGATACAATTGCAAAATGAGCGACGAAAAACGAATCGAAAAAAATTGTGTATAAAAACCATCGCCGAAAGCAAAACGAGGGAGAGCCTCATCTTAAGAACAACCCCACCGGAATCGGCTTCCTCCTCAGCCCCCCTCCACTTGCGACGCTGCACTCCAAGTGCCCGCTCTCCGACTGCCCGGAATTCCACACAGACGAGTCGGAGCGCGAAGAGCAGCGCTCGGAAGAGGAGGCGGTGGAGGCGCGCCGGCGCGAGGAGCGCTGCATCATGTAGGCTGCGTAGAGCGCGGTCGAGGGTGGGGACGCGGCGGAGGCGAAGGGCGAGGGGGAGGGGGTAGGGGTACGAGGCGAACTGCGCTGTCGCGGGCGTTTGGAGAGCGAGGAGGGATTTGAAGGTGGATGCGCGGCTCGGGCTTGTCTTGCTCTCCGCAGAGAGGGCGAGGAAGGATGCAGATGCGGTGGACGGCGCCGACGGAGACGAGGTGAATGCAGGCGAGGTGGAGCTGGAGCTAGAGCTGGAGGGAGTCGCGGAGCCGAGCCCGAGTACGCGCACATCCGCCGCCGTCAGGCGCCTCCCCTTCCCTTTCCCCGCCGCCTTCTTCCCCACACGCGAGGAATACCAGCGGGCTTCGCGGCAGCATTCGCGGGCGAAGCGGAGGGGAAGTACCGCCGCGCGAACGCGAACGTCCTCGGCGAGGGCGGCGCATGGGTGTGCGCGTGCGCGTGGGCGGAGTGCACGGAGGAGAGCGTGGAGGAGGACCAGCGCGAGCGGAGCGCGCGCTGCTCGGGCCCCGGCTGCTCGTGAGGGCGGGTGTACGTATATGCGGCGGGCGCGGGGGGAAAGTACGCCAGCTGCTCCTCGTTGTCATCGGCATCGGCTCGGCGTATTCAATCGGAGAGCACTCTCCTCCTCGATCGGCGAGGGGAGGAGGAGGTAGGGGCGGGCGCGACGAGCGGCGAGACCGGGACGTCGTTGTATGCGTGCTCGTACTCATACTCCTCCCACTCGTCGTCGACTTCGGAGAGCACG
The DNA here is from genome assembly GCA_029204335.1 of Mycena vulgaris. Lineage (NCBI taxonomy): Eukaryota > Fungi > Basidiomycota > Agaricomycetes > Agaricales > Mycenaceae > Mycena > Mycena vulgaris. Next base: position 21,819 of record JARGYA010000559.1, read on the forward strand.
CCGTGCGACACTGCTATGAACTGGCGCGCGGGGGGAGAGGAGGGCTGCCAGGTGATGCGCGCTCGAGCTCGAGGACGGGAAGGAGGACGCTAGAGGGAAAAAATAATCAACAGGGAGAAAAAGGGAGAGAAGGACGGTGGGACGTACTCGAAGGTGGCGCGGAACGCGCGGAGAAAGGAGTAGTCGCGAAAGGGGCGCCGCGAGGACGGTGTAGTCGCCGTTCTGCGCGTCCGAGGGGATGGGTATCCGCAGTAGGGGGCGAGAGGGCGGCACCGCGAGCGAGGGGTGGAGGAAGGAAGGGGGAGCGATGTGACGATGGGTGCGCGGGGATGGAGATTGCGCGGTTGAGCGCACGGAGGCGTGGTGCGGGTTGGTGTGTTTGCTGAGCCGGTGAGAACGATGGACTCGCGACGCGATCTATAGGTAGATGCGGGAGTCGAGGAGGAGGAGACAGGGAAGGATGGCGGGAGCGGCGTCGCGAGGGTGATGAATGTGCTAGCATAGACGGCGTAGAACTCGTCGTAGTCTTCCCAGAGCTCGTCCCCTTGCTCTCGGGCAGACTCCGGCGGCGCCGCAGACTCAGCAGGCGGCGGGACTGGCGAGACAATGCGCTTCGTGATCGTCAGCAGCTTGATGCTCTTGCAGCGCGTGAGGCTCAGCACTGAGTGCGCTGTAATCGTAGGGCTCGGCGAGAGCGTCGTCGCAGGGCTCGAGAGGCTGCTGGAGTCACTCCCACTCCTCGGCGCACGGGGGGCGCGGAAAGTCAAAGGTATCTGGCGACTCATCGAGGGTACGCCGTCAGACGTCGGGGCCCCGCCGCCAAGGGACCATGTGGATTTGGAAGGGCCATACAAGCGCGGTGGCTCATTTTGGGCGTCGAGGGAGAAGGCAAGAGTTAAGCGGTTGGGAGCGAGCCCACGTGACCCACTACACACCTTGGTTCGCGCCGCCACATGCAACAACTCGCGACCACCGACGCCCACCGTTTTAGCCGGCAGGTGTACCCTTTCAACGGATCGACTAGAAAATGCGAATCACATTTGGTCGACCATGCGGAAACTGGCGGGCGCCGTAAATGAACCTCTCGCTTTCTCTCCCAATGCGACTTTTCAACTCTGCCGATCTCAATCAACTCAACGACTAGAAATAAATCCCCAGACAATTTCTTTCAATCCCCATGTCCACTAAATCAGCATAATACCGTCAACTTGATAAATCTGGGCTGCGAGTACAGTAGTTCCAATTGTAAGACGACCTTTTCAGCGTGCTTCCCTCGACGAAACTTCGGTTGCTTGGTTCCATGTCTTTTGGGAGCCCCAAGTGAACGTGAGTAAGATCTATGGCTCTAACTATCCTGATTCTATGTGTCTCAGCCCTGCGTTTAATCCGAGGAGCCTGGAGAATGGATTAGCTTTTTCATGTCGCATTTTCCTTTCGTACCTCACCACTTCTTTCCAGCGCCTGGAACTCCCGAATGCCACCTGGGACGTAGGAATGAATATTTTCGACGCCGCGACATATATCTGAACCGCGAATCCGAGCGGATCATAATTATTTCATGCTCCAGCCTGAGGTGTGTACTGGAGCGGCTCGCCGTCATACCGCGCGCTGGAAAGATCCGCAAGACACTGTTCCAGCTTGGCCACGATGCACTCGGTCATTTTGGATTTGTATTCACTGGACCTAACCTCAGAACGAATCCCGCGAAAAACCTAGTCATAATCACCAAGATCCTCTGGCTCATCAGCCCCGACGTAGGCAGCCGCGCCGCCTTCGACCCCTCCACGCCCAACACGGCGCGCACTTATGTCAACCAAGGCGGCCTCTCCCACACGACGATTTTCAACAAAGACGACGCCATCTTCGTGCCTGCAGTGGACGCACTCGACGTGCCGACGATCCACGCCGCGACGGCACGGCCCTTCGACGTGACCGCGCGCGCGATGCACGACCTCATCGCGGCGGGAAGGTGCAGTACTTGCCACTAGGGCACAGCCAACATCGCGTGGCCGCTCGCCGAGATGAAACAGGTTGCGGAGATAAAGGGATGGACGCAGTTTGCCTCCATGGAGGTGCAGCATTAATATTCGCTGTCGTACCGCCCTGAGGTGAGTGACAGGTGGAATGTCGTTATGCATCCACGGCCATACTTTCCACCCAAGATGAATTATTATATCCACAGTGCAGGGAATTAGCTATTCCCAATCCCAAGTTGAATTCTGACGCGTGAGCCCGCGATCTCCGTGCACCAGACGCGGGGGCATTGAAGCTTCATCTACTGCGGCGTCAGCGAACAGTAGTTTACGTGTGAGTTGGTTATTTGTGGAACAAGAAGCGCCTTATCCGGTCTACAGCAGCCCACTGTAGACCCACATTAGAAAGCGAATAATTTCAGCCGGCGTGATAAAATCGCCGAAACGCAGAATACCGTTGAAACTGACAGATTCAGCCGGGTGCATGGTGAATCTTTTTTGTCAGCGGGACGAAATCACTTCATTTCGGGGTGACTTGTGAGCCAATCTGCCTATGGCAGCACGCAACGTGCTCGCCACATTGTTGCGGACCGTAGGCGGACTCGGAAGTTACGAATCAACAGCCACTCTCTTCCCTCCTCCACACCCATAGGATGGACCCCCCGGCGCCCGCTGAAGTACCCATTATCGCAGCCAGGCCAGATGTAAAGAACACCCACACGACAAAACCAGAGGCGGTGGAGACGGGGGGATCTGGCTGGGTAGTGCTGGAAGACCGGGGATCCTGCGGTATAGCGGTGCAGAGGATCGGGATGCAGGTGGTCGACCGCAAAGGGCTTGTTGCTTACTAATAGAGGCTCTCGCCATACATGCACACACAATGATACTCTATGCCTCGACCCGATCTCACCATTACAGCGGGGCCGATGGACAGGCCGACTGACAGTGCGAACGAACCTGGTCATGATCAGAATGCCCCCCGGGGTGAGACGCCGGCCGAGAGTGGTCCGGGATCGATGGAAGCAAGGAATGAGAGGTGCGCGCCGGGGTTTTTCTACAATTTTGATCGTTATTCTGACCCGAAATTAGATTGATCAGTGTGCTATTGGGGTGCTTCGCGGACCTCGCCAAGCAGAATGAAGAGCAAATGGAAAAGTGGGGCGTGTGACGACTCAGCGGGCTTCGTACTGATGAAAGAAATATAGATTGCAGGCAGCGGTCGAGGGGGTCAGCCCCAAACCGCTTGCCACTGATAAGAAGACGGATTTTTGGAACCTGCACAAGACGCTCGTCGACGAGCACGATAAAGAATTCTTAGAGAAATACAGTACAGATCTCGATACCTCCCTCATTTTCGTGCGTTTTTTTTTTTGGTTTCGTCCTTATTTCATTCATCTTTATTTTTCCCGAAAGGCTGGTCTTTTCTCGGCTGTTAGTTCGGCCTTCATCATCCAGATCCAACCAGAGCTTCAACCTGACCCTAATGATATGAACCAGGCACTCATGCGCCTCCTCATACACACTGTGAACAGCTCGATTTTCTCTGGCCCGGATATCATCATTCCAATCTCTCCCCCTCCGACCACTGTAGTCATTGTGGCGCAAGGCCTCCTTTATGCCAGCCTTTCGTGTACTCTACTCACCGCACTGCTAGCCGTCCTGGGGAAGCAATGGCTGATGCACTACTCAGCAGCGGGCGAGAGAGGAACAATTGAAGCGCGCGGACTCGAGCGCCTGCGCAAATTGGACGGAATTCGCCGATGGAAATTCGACGCTGTATTGCAGACGTTCCCACTCCTCCTACAGCTCTCATTGCTTCTCTTTGCGGCAGCTCTCTCTCTTTACCTCTGGACAATCCACCCTTCCCTCGCAATTATCGTCATTTCCTTGGCCTCTTGCGGTGTTGCACTGTATACCTTTATGCTCGTATCAGCTGCTTTGGACCGCGACTCTCCCTTTCAAACCCCGCTAGCTCCATTTCTAACGCCGATGGTTCAAGCTTCAACCAGGCTTTGGTCGGTGTGGTCAGCTGGCTACGTCCGAACTAGGGGTCACATCCTACCTTATGTCACAACGCATACCAATGGCACAGCATTCTCTGCTGAACCTTTCCCTCCGCCATCCCCCGAGGCATCGGCAGTTGCATGGGTACTAGAAACCTCGACGAATCCAGGAATAATCGCGAGGATGGCAGAACAGGCTACCGAAATACAGTGGCCGCGAGACACCGACCTCTCGGGGCTACTTACTCGGTTTTGCGAGAATTTCCTGAGCTGTTTTGAGTACGAGGATTTTCCTCGAGCTCACGGGACAAACTTGTATAAACTCCGCGAAGGGATGGGTACTCGGGCGGTACAATACGGGCGCGCATATTGCACGATTCGGGTGGCTCATGCTTCCAAAATTCCGGAAGGGTTGGATTTCCGTTGGTGGGAATCCTATGTGCATACGACTATGGATGAACTAGATAATCTGATTCAAATTCTCCAAGGCCAGCCCCATTTGATGCTGGGCGAAAACATGGACACCAGTGGGGCAGTGAAATGGGCCCTCCATGTTATTCCATCGGTGTCTCTCGGGGGAGGGCAGCTAGCGACGTTCATTCACCAATTCCGAACCACGAGAATTCCCCGCTGGACTCCAGCGAGTTTTGCTGATTATTTATTCTGCGTCAATTGCTTCCTCACGGGCAGCAGGGAAAATATGGACTGGATGGACAAAACGTAAGATATTTCAGTTGAATATCCTGATAGCTTTTCTCAAATCTGCCAGGAATTTTCAAACACTGCTCATCTCCGACCTCTTCCGGAATCTCACCTCGAGACTGATGGAAAATACCATCGACAACATCTTCGCTGGGGAAATCCTACGGCTCACCGCTCAATTAGTGGACAGAGTTGGAAACAACGAAAAGTACACAAGCTCGACAGCGGAGCGCATGAAACAAGTGTACGAATTTTGTGGTGCTATTCCCCGCTCGGCTGGATGGCTTGACGCAGTGTCATCGGCAGTTGTGTTAGCCAGAGGGGATTACTGGATGCGGACAGATCTCAGCGCAAGATTCCGACCCGAAGCTAACCACGCGGAATGGGTGCACGCGGCCTTGAATCACGTCGAGCAATTCCCGGTCAATCCAGATGACGGGGATTACAGGACCTCCGCGCTCGAGGGGCTTTTACAAGCCCTGGTGTTCGATCGTGAGGCTCTCCCTGTCTCTCCGCCGAAAGCAACCCTTCGAGTCATCCTGTGGGCCTTGTCCACTCCTGGGAATATTGCAGAAATTGCTTTCGACCTTTTACGCGGTGCCCCGGCTTGGTTCCAGGATGCCGAGCTGCAAGTCATGATGCAACAATCCTCTGTGTGGCAGCTTCTGGGACGCGTCGCCTCTAGAGAATCGGTGGAATGGTGGTTTCGCCCAGCGTACTTTCACCTGGGCGCCACGCTTGCAAACACAGCCCAGTGGGAGCCGATCGTTCGCGATGACCTCGCTGGTTGGATCACAGCATTCTTGCAGGACGAACGGCCCGAAACGGAGAAATTCACATCCGTCCTGAGCCGGGTTTGGTTGAAATCTGGCGACAACGAAGTAGATCAGACTCGACGCCCAGAAGCAATCACTTTGATGTTCCGAGCGTTGACAAAGGCTTGGGATGAATTCGACCTAATCCACCCACGGGACTGGTCGGATTTCTGTCGACTGGCCAAGTGCACCGCATTGGCAGCCCTCCGCACTCACTACTACCTATCCGGAGAGGCTATTTCAATTCCGCCAGATTTCAGGGTCTCTTTCTCAGCTAAACTCAGAGATTCTCTGATTCAAGCCGCCGAGAAAGCCAGAGTGGAGGTTAATTCGAGCCAGCGGTTGGAGGAATGGGAGCATGATGGAGCTTTGACCGAGGCTGCTAAGATCCTGGAACAAATTGGAACGCACATTCCTTGCAATGTCAGTGGTGCGGATTTAACGGACCCGGAGCTGGTAGCTATCCAGGACCGGATTAATGCGTCAATCGATGCTTGGGAGGAGAGATTTGCTGAAAATTCGCTTGTACAAGAGTCGGAAATCGAATAACGCGTACAATGAGTATGATGTTTACATTTGCGAATAAGCAGCGATCCAACTCCCTGGTAAGAGCCTTTGCATGTGTGACATCATTTTTCGTGTTTGAATGAATGTTGTATTGCGAGAGCTAGATGGAGCCCGTGCAGGTAACTCGGCGGGCAAGCCAGGTCTAAACTCCGACTCAACGTCGGGCTTGAAGCTTGCCAGTCGCAAGGAAGAGGGTAGCAGTTGAACTGAACATAGTGAGATCCAGACAAGGCACACAGAAAGTTTCCTCAGTTCCAAGGAGCACTGCAATGGATAAGGCGTAGGCAGTGTAGCAAAGTCGTCGAAGTCACGATGCAGAGAATCCCAAGATAATCCAAATACCTGGACGAATCACAGCTTAAAGCCCGGATACAGCATACTAGATGCGCTACGGTCAAGTCGAGGTCGGAGCAGGTCGGAGGAGTACCTTTAAGCGCCCATCGAGCGCCCATCAGTCCATCAGCACAGCCTCCTACCTTCCCTCAAAATTCAAATAAATAGTCATCAATTATAGCTACAACGAGCGCGTGCCTACGCTCTGCATCTATATTAAATTATCTAGTAGTGATACGTATGTGTGTATGATACAAAATGAGCGACGAAAAACAAGGAAAAAGATTGAGTGTGAACCGAATAAAAACCACCGCCGAATGCAAAATGAGGGAGAGCCTCATCTTAAGAACAACCCCACCGGAATCGGCTTCGTTCTCAGCCCACCCTCCCCCCCTTCCCCTCATGCGCTAGCACTGTACTCCGAGTGCCCGCTCTCCGACTGCCCGGAATGCCACGCAGACGACTCAGAGCGCGACGAGAAGCGTGAGGAGGACGCGGTGGAGGCGCACCGGCGCGGGGAGCGCTGCGTCGTGTAGGCTGCGTAGAGTGCGGCTGAGGGTGGGGATGCGGGGGAGGGGGGGTAGGGTAGGAGGTAAACTGCGCTGACGCGGGCGTTTGGAGGGCGAGGAAGGATTTGGAGGTGGATGCGCCGCTCGGGCTTATCTTGCTCTCCGCACATGCGGGCGCGGGGGAGGTGGAGGGAGTCGCGGAGCCGAGCCCGAGTACGCGCACATCCGCCGCCGTCAGGCACTTCCCCTTCCCCGCCGCCTTCTTCCCCACACGCGCGGGATACGCAGCAGCCTTCGCGGCGGCCTTCGCGGGAGAAGACGAGGGGAGTACGAACGCGAACGTCCTGGGCAAGCGCGGCGCATGCACGTGCGCGTGCGCGGAGTGCACGGACGAGAGGGGGGAGGAGGACCAGCGCGACCGGAGCGCCCGCTCCCCGTGCTCGCTCTGGTGGTAGGAGGTCTGCGGCGTAGGGGGAATACGCGTACCCTGCCTGCGCCCCGTCCTCCTGCTCTTTGTCATCGGCGTCGGCGGCGTACTCGATCGGGGAGCATTTCTCTGAATCGTCGATGGGCGAAGGAAGGGATGAAGGGGATGAGGAGGGAGAGGAGGAGGAGGCAGGGGCGGGCGCGACGAGCGCCGAGAGCGGACGTCGTCGTACGCGTGCTCGTAGTCGCACTCCTCCCAATCGTCGTCGACGTCGGGTCGGAGGGCATGCCGTGCGGCTCCGCAGCGAACTGGCGCGCGGGGGACGGAGAGGAGGGCCGCGAGGCGATGGGCGCTTGAGCTCGAAGACGGGGACGCTAGAGAACACAAACAATCAGCGGGGGATCTGAAGGCGGTGAAGGAAGAGACGTACGCAAAGGTGACGCGGAACGCGCGGAAATGGCCCAGGGGAGAGGAGCGGCGAAAGGGAAGCCGCGAGGAAGGTGTAGTCGTTGCTCTGCGCGCCCGTGGGGATGGATGTCCACGGCGGGGGGCGCGAGGGCGGCACCGTGAGCAAGGGGGTGGAGGAACAGGAGGGAAGGAGGAACGAGGTGATGATGGATGGGCGCGCAGGGATAGAGATCGTGCGGCTGAGGCGCACGGAGGCGCGGTGCGAGGCTGATGTGAGGCCGGGGAGCACGAAGACTCGCGGCGTGATCGATATGTAGACGCGTGAGTCGAGGAAGAGGAGGCAGGGAAGGACGGGGGGGGGGGCGCTGCGAGCGTGATGAAGGTCCCCGCATGCGCGGCGTAGAAGTCGTCGTCGTCCCAATTTCCTCCACTTGCTCTGGGACAGATTCCATCGGCACTGCACACTCAGAAGGCGTTGGGGCAGGCGAGACAGTCCGCTTCGTAATCGTCAACGACTTGATGCTCTTGCACCGTACGAGGCTCGGCATCGAGTGCGCCGCAATCGTAGGGCTCAGCGAGGGCGTCGTCGCGGGGCTCGAGATGCTGCCCGACTCGCTCCAACTCACACTCCCGCCGCCGCTGGACTCCTCCTTACACGCAGGGCGCAGAAAGTCAAAGGTACAGTCTTTAACGGGGAAGCGAAATTTACGGGGAAGCGAAATATTCGCTGTTCAACGCCTTCGGGGCGTTGTATGTACAAGGATTTTTGGTACATGATACACACAGATAGGAAGTCCCTGTATACAAAAGGATTTGTCCACAGAACCTTCTTGGACCCCGAGAGGTCCAATTCTCTGTTTTCACAATTATTTGCCAGATTTGCTATAAGTTCGGCATCGGGCTTGGTCCTGGAGCATTAAATATTCAGGATTCTGGACACTCGGGGGTTTTCGAGGTCAGGGATGACGAATATAGACATCCCGAAAGTCATAGCTCATTTGCGGTGCGACAATGGGGCGCATTTCGCTTCCACGTGATGTGACCAATCTGGAGGTTTCAAAAGATCGCTCTCGTTCTCCACCAATACGTCAGCAATTCGTACAGAACTTTGTGCCAGGGGGTAGCCAGAATATCATACCATAGATATATACAAAAATTTACAAAGGCCTCCTCCACCATTGCGCGTTAATTGGCGAAATCGCTTGAGCGTTTCGCTTCCCCGTTAAAGACTGTATCTGGCGACTCATCGAGGCCGCACGCCGATGAAGAGAGGCGATGCGCGTAGGATGCGCAGATCTGACATGCATAGCCGCCGCCAAGAGACCGTGAGAGTTTGGAGGGGCCATACAAGCGCGGCTCATTATGGGCGTCGAAGGAGAAGGCAAGAGTTAGGAGCCCACGTGACCCACTACCACTTTGGTTCGCGCCGCCACTGACATGCGGCAACTCGCGACCACCGACGCCCACCGTTTTAGCCGGCAGGTGTACCCTTTAAACGGATAGAATGGAAATGCGAATCGTCTTTGGTCGACCATGCGGAAACTGGCGGACGCCGTAAGTTAGCCTCGCTTCTTCTCCTAGTGCGACTTTTCAACTCTGCCAGTCTCAATCAACTGAACGCCTAGAAATAAATCCCCGCACAAGGTTTTTCAAAAAATCCCCATGTTCGCCAAATCAGCCTCATACCGAGAACTCGGTAAATCCGGGCTGCGAGTTTCCATCCCAATTGTAAGAAGGCTCCGCGTGGTTGCCTCAGTGAAACCCCCTCTAGCTTGGTTGCATGTTTTTGAGAGCCCGAGGTAGAACTTGAGTAATACCTATGGCTCTAACTATTCTGATTCAAGGTGTGCTCTAAATTTATCCGAGGAGAAAGTAACCTTCTCATGTCGCATTTTCCTTTTGTCCTCACCACTTCTTTCCAGCGTCTGGTACTCCCGACAGCCACCTGGGACGTCTGACTGAATAATTTCGACGCCGCGACATGTGCGACATGTATCTTAACGGCGAATACAAGCGGATCATAGTTAGTTCATGCTCCAGGTGTGTCTCTCACCATACCCGCCCTTCATACAGTGCCGCGGGCTCAGGAATATTGCGGAATCTGATCCCGCGAAAAACCTAGTCATAATCACCCAAAATCCCCTGTCTCGTCAGCCTGACATGGGCAGGCGCGCCGCCTTTAACCCCTCCACGCCCAACACGCGCACTTACGTCAACCGATGCGGCCTCTCTCGCACACCTGCGCTGGGAACAAGATCCTCCCCGACGAAGACATGGCATATTTGGAGGAATTGTAAGATGCCGCCTACACATCTGCGCGTTTGTCAATCATCCAATCAATTATGAATAATCAACCTATGCCAACTTCTGCTGTTGCGAATATAATTTGCTACTCACGGTCGCGCAACGAGATCCCATCTATAGCCCGACATCACACATGCCGCGCATATTTTCGTCGGTTCTGGAATGTCAGAATTTTGTCAGTGGAAGCACACCATTCTCAGCGACGGGGATTGAGCACCGCGACAGCTCAGCGCCAACGTCCCGCAGATCTGATACCAGTTGAAATGCCGTTATTTTAACAACTGCGACCGCGGGCTGTGGCTGCTCGTGGAACTTCAGCGCTTACATATGCCTTCCTTTCCACCCAAGATAGATTCGCAACGCGGAGTCAGGTATTCCCAGCCCCGAGTTAAATTCTGACGCGTTAAGCTCACAATCCCCGTGCACCAGAAACGGGAGCAGTGAAGCTGTATCCACGGGATGTACTCAGCGAATGACAGCGCGCGACATCCCGTGTGAAGTGGTTATTTGTGAAACAACGAGCGCCTTGTCCGGCGGTCTACACCTCGGAAAAAAATTAAAGTGCTATTATAATGAGGTGCCATGGAGACATACATAGACTCATATAGAGGAGATAGGCCATATAGCACGGGGCTATAGCTTCTATATGTGTCTATGTGCATCTATACGTCAACCCATAGAGCGCATAGCAGTTTGGGTTTCTCCTGATGCAGTAGCTCACTCTCTTCCCTCTTCCATGTCCGCAAGATGAAGCCCCTCGCTGGAGAGTACAGCGTCGCAGCCATGCCGGATGTAAAGAATAACCCTGTGATCGCTACTGAGACGGGGCCAATGGATGGTGTTAATGACAGTGCAAGCGAATCTAGTGCTGCTCAGATTGCCTTCGAAGTCGAGGCGCCTGCTGAGGGTGGTTCGGGATCGACGGATGCAATGAACGAGAGGTGCGTGCAGATTTCTGCGAGTTTAGTGCTATTCTGACCCGAATCGAAATTAGATTCATCAGTGTGCTACAGGGGTGCTTCGCCGACCTCGCCAGGAAGAACGAAGAGCAGAATGACAAGTGAGTTCCACTGTTAAGTTATTGTATTTATTGTCGACACAAAGTATGAAGGTTGCAGAGAGCGATGGAGGGGCTTAGACCTAAGCAACCCGTAATGGATAAGAAGACAGAATTTTGGAATGTGTACAAGCCACTCGCCGATGAGCATGATAAGGAATTCTTGGAAAAATACAGTACTGATCTCGATACCTGCCTCATTTTTGTGCGTAATTCATTCTCGCTCCCTCGTTTGTGCTAATTTAATCTGAAAGGCCGGTCTTTTCTCGGCCGTTAGTTCGGCCTTCATCATCCAGATACAACCAGAGCTTCAACCAGACCCAAATTATATGAACCAGGCACTCATGCGCCTCCTCATACACACTGTCAACAGCTCAGTGTTCTCTGGGCCGGATGTCATCATTCCAGTCTCTCCCGCTCCGTCCACTCTAGTCGTGGTGGCGCAGAGTCTGCTTTATGCCAGCCTATCGTGCACTCTGCTTGCGGCACTTCTAGCTGTACTGGGGAAGCAATGGCTGATGTACTACTCAGCAGCAGGCGAGAGAGGAACAATTGTAGCACGCGGACTTGAGCGCCAGCGCAAAATTGACGGAATCCGCCGATGGAAATTCGATGCTGTATTGCAGACGTTCCCACTCCTCTTGCAGATCTCCTTACTCCTCTTTGCGGCAGCTCTTTCTCTGTACCTCTGGACAATCCATCCTTCCCTCGCGATTATCGTCATTTCCTTGGGCTCTTGCGGTGTTGCACTGTATACCTTTATGCTCATATCAGCCGCTTTAGACCACGACTCTCCCTTTCAAACCCCGCTGGCTCCATTTCTTACGCCGATGGTCCAAGTTTCAACCAAAATTTGGTCGGTGTGGTCAGCTGGCTACGTCCGAACTAGGGCCCACATCCTACCTTATTTCACAACGCACAGCAATGACACAGCATTCTCTGCTGAGCCTTTCCCTCCGTCGTCCCCCGAGGCATCGGCAGTTGCATGGGTACTAGAAACCTCGACGGATCCGGAAATAATCGCAAGGATGGCAGAACAGGCTACCGAGATACAATGGCCGCGATGCGCCGACCTTTCGGTGCCACTCACTCGGTTGCGCGAGAGTTTTCTCAGTTGCTTCGATTCCACAGTGCGTGCTGAGACCGTATACGTGGAAAAACTCCGCGAAGGGATGGGTGGTCGAGCGGTACAATATGGGCGTGCATATTGCACTATCCGGGTGGCTCATGCTTCAAAATTCCCTGAAGAGTTGAGTTTCCTTTGGTACACACACGGTATGGATACCACGGATGATCTAGAAAATGTGATTCGGATCATCGAAGGTCGACCTGATTTGAAGCTGGAGGAGAGCCTGGACACCACTGTGGCGGTTAAATGGGCCCTCCATGTTATTCCATCGGTGGATCTCCGGGAAGAGGAGCTAGAAACGTTCATTCACCAGTTCCGGCGCGGCAGAATTCCCCGCCTGACTCCAGCGAGTTTTGCCGATTATTTATTCTGCGTCAATTGCTTCCTCACGGGCAATAGGGAAAATATGGACTGGATGGACAAGACGTGAGGAATCTCAGTTAAAATCCTGATAGCCTTTCTCAAATCTGTCAGGAATTTTCAAGCGCTGCTCATCTCCGACCTCTTCCGGAATCTCACCTCAAGGCTGATGGAAAATACCATCGACAACATTCTCGCAGGGCAAATCCTGCGGCTCACCAGTCAATTGGCGGACAAGCTTGAAAGCGACGAACTATACCATATGTCGAAGCTCGACCGTACAATACAAGTATACAGATTTTGCAGTGTCATTCCCCGCTCAGCTGGATGGCTTGAAGCAGTGTCATCGGCTGTTCTGCTAGCCAGAAGGAATTCCCAGATACTGGTATTTCTCGGCGACTTCCAACCCGAAGCTAACCACGCGGAATGGGTGCACGCGGCCTTGAATCACGTCGAACAACTCCGGGTCAATCCAGACGACGAGGATTACAGGACTTCCGCGCTCGTTGGTCTTTTACAGGCCTTGAGGGCCGATCCTGGGGCTCTCACTGTTCCCCCGCCGAAGACAACCCTTCGAGTCATTCTATGGGCATTGTCCGCTCCTGGAAATATTGCAGAAATCGCTTTCGAGCTTTTATGCAACGCCCCGGTCTGGTTCCAGGATGCCGAGCTGCAGATCATGATCCAACAATCCTCTGTATGGCAGCTTCTCGGACGCTTCGCCTCTACAGAATCGGCGAAACCGTGGTCCCGTGCAGCGTACTTTCAACTGGGCGACATGCTTGCAAAAAGAGCACAGTGGGGGCCGATCGTTCGCGATGACCTCGCTGGTTGGGTCACAGTATTCTTGCAGGAAAGAATGCCTTACATCGATTTCAAAGCCGGTCTGCTCCGGGTCTGGTTGAACCCAGGCGGCAACGAAGTAGATCAGACTCCGGAAGACAACCCATTCATTTTGATTTTCGAAGCGCTGTCAAAGGCTTGGGACGACTTCGACATCACCCAACCACGAAATATTTATCGACTGGCCAAGTGTACCACATTGGCGGCCGTCGGCAATCGCTACTACGGAGTAGGAAGAGGACTTCCAATTCCGCCAGATTTCAGGGTCACTTTCTCTGCTCGGCTCAGAAATTCAATTATTCAAATCACCGAGAAAGCTAGAGCAGAGATTAATTCGAGCCAGGGGTTAGAGTTAAGGAACGAAGCGTTGGGCAGGGCTGCCACCATCCTGGAGCGGATCGCCACGCATATTCCTTGCAAGGATAGTGGTGTGGATTCAACGGACGAGGAGTTGGCAGTTATCCGGGACCAGATTATCGCGTCGATCGACGCTTTGGAGGGGAGATTTTCTGAAATTTCGCTTGTACTAGAAGTTGTACAGTAGTCGGAAATCGAATAGCGCGTACAATGTTTACATTTGCAAATAAACAGCGAACCAACGCCCCGGTGAGAGCCTTTGCATGTGTTACATCATTTTTCGTGTTTTAATAAATATTGTATCGCGAGAGCGAGAGCTAGATGGAGCCTGTACGGCGTAACTTGGCGGGCGATGTCGGACTTGAGGCTTGCCAGTCGCAAGGAAGAGGGTAGGAGTTGAACTGAACTTAGTGAGATCCAGACAAGGCACACATAAAGTTTCCTCCGATCCACAGAACACTGCAATGGAGACGGCGTAGGCGGTGTATCAAAGGCTTCGAGGTCGCAGATAAGATGCACACGAGAATCCCACTGGCAAGGGAGTCCAAATACCAGGACGAATCACAACTTAAAGCCCAGGAATCAGCGTCGAAGGGCCGGTGCACATGTTAGCGGAGACGCGCGGCTGGTCAGGAAACTAGCATAGAGCGCCTCTCGGCGAGAGGCAAAGTTAAGCGCCCATCAAAACACATCAAGCGCCAGTGATCCCAGCAGCACAGCCTCCCGCCTCTTCTTCCTCCTCTCCATGACATCTTCCTCCAGCCGTTGTCTAGCCGTCAAAATCCAAATAAAATAGTCATTGATTATAGCTACAACCCGTGCATGGGTGCACGCTCTCCATCTATATTACATTATCTATGTGTATGATACAAAATGAGCGAGCGTCGAAAAAACAATGTGTATGCATCGAAAATGAGTGTGTAAAGTTTAAACCGAATAAAACAACCGCCGAATGCAAAACGAGGGAGAGCCTCATCTTAAGAACAGCCCCACCGGAATCGGTTTCCTCCTCAGCCCGCCCTCCCCTCCTGCGCTCGCGACGCTAAAGTCCGAGTGCCCGCTCTCCGACTGCCCGGAATGCCACGCAGAAGATGAAGAGCGCGAAGAGGAGCGCGAGGAAGCGGAGGCCGTGGACGCGCGCCGGCGCGGGGAGCGCTGTGTCGTGTAGGCTGCGTAGAGCGCGGCCGAGGGTGGGGACGCGGGGGAGGGGGGGTAGGGGTAGGACGCGAACTGCGCGGTCGCGGGGGTTTGGAGGGCGAGGAAGGAGGAGGGGGAGGTAGGAGCTGTAGAGGTGGCTGCAGATGCAGGCGAGCTGGAGCTGGAGCTGGAGCTGGAGGGAGCCGCGGAGCCGAGCCCGAGGACGCGCACGTCCGCCGCTGTCAGGCGCTTCCCTTTCCCCTTCCCTGCCACCTTCTTCCCCACACGCGCGGGGTACATGGGCTTCACCGCAGCCTTCGCGGGCGAAGCGGAGGGGAAGTACCGCCGCGCGAATGCAAACGTCCTGGGCGAGCGCGGCGCATGCGCGTGCGTGGAGCGCACGGACGAGAGCGTGGAAGAGGACCAGCGCGAGCGGAGCGCACGCTCCCCGTGATGCGGAGTCCGCGGCGTCGGGGGGAAGTACGCCGGTTGCTCATCCTCGTTCTCATCAGCATCGGCGGCGGCGTATTCAATCGGGGAGCACTCCCCGTCCTCGATGGGCGAAGGAGAGGAGGAGGCAGGGGCGGGCGCGACGAGCGGCGAGAGCGGGACGTCGTCATATGCGTGCTCGGACTCGTACTCCTCCCACTCGTCGTCGACATCGGAGGGGACGCCGTGCGGCTCCGCAACGAACTGGCGTGCGGGAGGCGGGGAGAGGAGGGCCGCGAGGCGATGGGCGCTCGAGCTCGAGGATGGGGAGGAGGACGCTAGACAACAGAAACAATCAGCAGGGGAACGGAAGGGAGGAGGACGGGACGCACGCGAAGGCGACGCGGAACGCGCGGAGAAAGGCCCCGGCGAGAGGAGCGGCGAAAGAGAAGCCGCGAGGAGGGTGTAGTCGCCGCTCTGCGCGTCGGTGGGGATGGGCGTCCGCGGGGGCGGGCGCGAGGGCGGCACCGCGAGCGAGGCGGTAGAATAGAGAGAAGGAAGGGGGAGCGAGGTGATGATGGGCGGCGGCGGCGGTGGGCGCGTGGGGATGAAGATCGTGCGGCTGAGGCGCACGGAGGCGCGGTTCAGTGCTGGTGTTGGTGCTGGGCCGGGGAGGACGACGGACTCGCGGCGCGATCGAGAAGTAGACGCGTGAGTCGAGGAAGAGGAAGTAGGGAAGGACGGCGGGAGGGGCGCTGCGAGGGTGATGAATGTGCCTGCGTGCGCGGCGTAAAAGTCGTCGTCGTCCTCCCAGAGTTCCTCCACTTGCTGCTCTGGGGTAGACTCCGTCGGCGCTGGGGACTCAGCAGGCGGCGGAGGAGGCGAAACGTTGCGCTTGGTAATAGTAAGCGGCTTAATGCTCTTGCACCGCGCGAGGCACGGCACTGAATGTGCTGCAATCGTTGGGCTCGGTGAAGGTGTCGTCGCGGGGCTCGAGAGGCTCCCGGAGTCACTCCCACTACCGCTCCCGCTGCCGCTGGACTCGTCGCACGGCGGGCGCGGAAAATCGAAGGTATCCGGCGAGTCGTCGAGGGTAAGGCGCCAGACGGCGGGCCCCTGCACGGCGGTGAAGAGCGGGGAGGCACGAGGGATGCGCAGATCCGAGACACCTAGCCGCCGTCTCGCTTTTACGCTTTTGCTTTTCTTGTGCGTGGGTGTCGCCTCTTCTACGACCTCCTCCGCGATTGCGGCCAGCGAGATGCTGCTTTTGCGGGTGCGGGTGTGCGATTGACGCTTGATGTAAGAGGACACTGTCCAGCTGTTAGTCGAGCTCAGAATGCGAGGTAAAGCCAACGTACAGCTCATCGGGAAAGGCAAAGGTCGTTAAGTTTTCGTGGGGATGTGAGGCAAGACAAGCTGCGTTTTCAAGTGCAGGACCTCTCGCTCTTCGCTATGGAGGCAGTCGTAAAGTCCTGTGAGAAGACGGTAAAGCAGCGTCCTCATGTCAGGCGGCTTTATAGCAGTTGCGCCGAAGTAAGAAGGCATTGTCCTTGTCCAGAAGAGGGCCACCGCGCCTTCGTCCAAATCAGGAAACAATGGGAAGCACGTGATCAGCGGAGTTTGAATTCCATTGTGCCTTCGCGTATCTCTTGTATTCCGCGCTTGTTCCGCGCTCTTGTTCTCCGTCATCGTGGGTGTGCCGTTGCGGATCTGCAAAGACAATGCTAATAGACGGCAACGATCTGGGTGCTACACGACGGGAAGTAAGTCTAACTAACATGTTTTATGGCAACAGCTACCGACTCGGACAGACTCGGGCTCGAGTCTCTGGGAAGCTACGGCAGTGCTCCCAAGGCCCAGGCTATTCCTGAAGCACGCTCCTTCGCATCCTAGCATCTGCTTGCTTGCCAGGCACGCACCCCGCTCCGGACAACGTCGTGCCCGCCCAATCCCCGCCTTCTCGTCTTCCACGCGCTGTTCTCGCGGCCTCGCTTTATCCTGGTTCAAAGTTGCTGCACCGTGCACCGCGGATCCGGATTCCTGCTATACGGTGCTTCTCCACCCTTCTCGTGCCTACTCGCGCCTTCCTTGGTAGGTTTCAGCCATCCTTGGCCCCCATCACGGCGCGGAGATGGTCTACTTGTATTGGTGCGCAGGAAGATAAAGAGCTCGGACGTGGTGTACGGCACATCCTCGCTCTCTATTGAGGAGATCCTGTGTATATACGGCGAGGAACCGGGGTTCGACTCCCCGCGTCTGAATGACTCGGTCGCTAGATTTTTTTGCCTCTCTTAATTCATCAACCTCGAAAATTGTATGGTTTAACAAGGCGCAGATTCTAAATAGGGAACTCGGACATGGTTTACGGTACACTTTCAATATTCGACACCTTGAGGTCAGCGAGGAACGGGGCTCAACTCCCCACGTCTGGTCGGTTCACGTGTTCTTTTCCTTTCTCAATTCTCCGACCTCGGAGTGTACGGCATAACAAGGTATAGATTCAAGTAGAGGCTCGGACGTGGTGTGCGGAACACCCTCGCTTTCAATCCTCGGCCACCTGTAAGCCAGCGAGGAGCCGGGGTCCAACTCCCCGCGTCTGAATTAGCCGGCACACACTAAAGTTTTTTTCCCGCTCTCAATTCTCCAACCTCGGAGTGTACGGGATAACAAGGTATAGATTAAAGTAGAGGGCTCGGACGTGGTGTGCGGAACACCCTCGCTCTCCGTTGCTGTGCATGTCCCAACCATATACCGCGAGGAACCGGGGTTCGACTCCCCGCGTCTGAATTACACGGTTTTTACTTTTTTTCCTCTCTTAATTTTTCAACCTCGAGCCTGTATGGTTCAGCAAGGTACATATTTAAGTAGAGGAATCGCCCTCGCTCCCTGTGCGCATACATACCTCAATGAGTCGAATGCGAGTGCCCGGGGTTCGACTCCCCGCGTATGAATGACTCGGTCGTTGTCGGATTTTTTGCCTCTCTTAATTCTTCAACCTTGGAAATTGTAAGGTTTAGAACGGTGCAGATATGAGTAGAGGACTCGGACGTGGTGTACGGAACACCCTCGCTTTCAATAGATAAAATTTATATTTGTACAAGCGAGTCACTGGGGTTCGACTCCCCGCGTCTGACGGTTGCTGAGTTTTTCTTTTCCTCTCTAATTTTTCAGCCTCGGAAATTGTATCCTTTAGCAAGGTGCAGATGTAAATAGACGGCTCCGACGGCTCGGATGGCTCGGACGTGGTGTACAGAACACCCTCCCTTCTTATCGCAAATCTTGCCTGTACCGCGAGGAACCGAGCCTCGACCCCCCGCGTCTCACTGGCCAAATCGATATATTGTTTTTTCCTCTTTTAATTCTTCAACCTCGAACGTGTCTGGTTTAGCAAGGTACAGATTTAAGTAGATGACTCGGACGTGGTGTAATACAGAACACCCTTGCTCCCCGTAAGAATGCACGCCGTTGCACTGCAAGGTACTGGGGTTCGACTCAGTTCGAATCATGGAAATTTACGCCAGGTCCCGCGTCTGAATAACCAAGTCGCGTCGCCACTTTTTACCTTTCTCAACTCTTCAGCCTCAGAGAGCCAAGAGTTTCGAAACCAACCGACGACATTTTTCCTTCTTCGTTTCCCGCACTCCTGAGCTTCACAAATTGCTTGGGCGGATGCACTGGCGTCTAAATATAAAAATGCGAGAAATGGCGGGTCTCCGCGTCCGGGAGGAGGGGCTGAGCAGAAGGAGAACGAAGTGGCGGAGTGCCCTGCGTTTAGTACAGTGGTGGTCCAATACTCGCTTCTCATCCTGTTCTAAAAGCTGGAGTCACCCGCCGGTTGAACCGTGAACATCGGATGCAAATTTGGTTGCTTCTGACTGTTCGGATATGCTTGCGCCGGATATTCTTCCGCTGGCCAGAGAAAGCTGCTTTGCCAGGAGGATTTTGCCTCGGCATCGACAGCAGGCGCTGGCGGTCGTGAACCACCGCATCGCCATGCAGAGGCGCGTTTCCACCTCCCCTTACGTCCCTCGCTGTGTGCCTGACGCGAGGAATACAGCTCGGTGAACGTGACGATCACGCGCGACGCGCACCTGCTCGCGGACCTCGCGGCGTACGGGACGCTTGAGCTGAGCGCGCCGCAGACCCTCGAGCCTGCGCCCGTCACGCCGAGCGACGCGCCTGCAGCGGCTTCGCGTTATAAGTGTGCTGATGGATGAATAGACACGCGCTTCAACTGGGAGCTGTCCGACCATATCTTCCGGTACGGGCACAGGAAACTCATTGGCGGGGGGCTTGACAGGATCCATACCGTAGACGAGCCTGCGTCTTTCTTTCTTGCTCTTCACTTCCCTCCGCATTCGAGAGTGAAGACTGATAATGGGGATGATGCAGACATCCGCGCGGACTCGTTTGTGGAGATGATCACGTTCTTCACGATGCTCATCCTCAACGCGGACGAGGCGGCGTTGTAGAGGTAGCTCGAGCTCGTTGGTGGGGCAAAACGGCGTGAATTAGCTAAGATAATAACATTCGCTACAGTCACATGCCCCTTGCGCGCGCTACAGCTGCCGAACCACTACGCCTGCTACCCGGAAAGAAAATTTCTGGCTGGCCCCAGGAATTAATTGCAGGGTGAGGTGGCAGGTGTTTGGTTTATGCAGAAGCGGCCATTCCATCCGTCGGTCTCGTGCCCCGTTCCCAACGAGTGTCGGCATCCTGTTGCCGGATGCATCGAAATTGATTGAGGCGACATTGGCACAGCTCGTTGAAAGCTCCTTCATTCGAACTATTCCAGCTCTGTGATGCGTCCCTGTACCATTAAAATGCCTCGGGCGTAGGTCTGTTTGCATCTCATTCCTCGCTCTCGGCAGTCCATTAAAAATAGTTACTCTCCCCTGAAACCCTGTTGTGATCTGCTGATCCCCGCGTAGCTGGGGGCACTTAGCTTAGACTCAATATCTCGAATCTCGCACCGACATTCGAGATGTCCCAGCATCACATAACTCTGCAACGGCACGAGTCTGCTTAGCGCCATGAATGATCGTGGTCAAAATATGATAACAGGCCCGTCCTTGCATTTCCGGAGCCTATCTCTCTTCGAAGCACTCCCTAAATCGGCCTGCTCTCATATCCAGTGCACCTCACCCCCACAACGGTTGCGTTGTCCAGTTGTAAAGGTGCAGTGCCGCCTCTTCAACGGTATGAGGTGCTGGTCGCCTGTTCCCTGCGGGTCGGGGAGGTCGCGGGTTCGACTCATTGGCCGCACCTCGTGTTTTTATCCATATATTCAATGTTTAATTCCAGTAACTCAGATGGGTCAGGTTTAACCTCGGGGGTTGTGAACCATTAACCATTGAAACCGGTTAAACCTTTCAGTTTAACGGCTGATTGGCTCGCTTTTGGAATCCATACCAGTAAATTATTTCAGTACTATTTAACCGAACCAAAGTAGAGACGTTGAACCAACTCGTTAAACCAATTCGTTAAACCAACTCGTTAAAACCAACTCGTTAAACCAACCCGGATAATCCATTAAACTGTAGCACACACTGATCCAACCATCCCACCGTCCGTCCAAATTAAACGCTCGTTTAACCGTTGAAACGGGGTTGAACGCTGCCGTTAATCCGTCGTTTTGGCCCTGAAGTGTGATTGTGAGCACCCGGTTAAACACAGGAAAAACATACATACCGTTTGGTAGGCTTCGCTTGCGGTTTAACAGGACTCTTCGGGACGTACGAGTAACTGGAACCAGGAATTAGGTTGCCGGCACGGGAGAAATCTCCAAGTAGAAATGTACCTCGGTTTGGCTTTTGGACGATTAGCTGCAGCATTAGCAATATTTTGACGTTCCTCGGCAGCTTGCTGGAAAGAATATTGAGAATGGGGCGAGCTGTAGGCTGAATCAAAACTCACTGCAGGTGTCTTGCGTGCTCTTGAAGGGCGCTGCACATTGGTTTCTTCCGCATCTTGCTCCGGCACAAGCTGCTGCTCCGCCTGACGCTTTCTGCGTCCCTTCTTGCCTTTGGGGGTCTTCTCCTCGGGACGTGGGGGCGGGGGACGCGCATCGTTGTCACCCTGCTCGTCCTCAGGACGTGGGAGCGGCGGAGGCGGAGGCGGAGGCGAAGGCGGGGGCGGGGGTGGGAGCGGCGCGTCACTGTCACCCTGTTCGTCTTCAGGACGCGGAGGCGGCGGCGGTGTGGTACCAGATCCGCCATTGCCACCCTGGCCATACTCAAAATACGGAGGAGAAGGCGGCCGGGGCGGCGGGGTGCCAGAATTGCCGTTCTCGGTGCGCCGGGGGGGAGACGATAGGGGCGGTGGCGGCGGTGCACCAAAAGAACTGTTGCCACCCTGTTCATCCTCGGGGCGTGGGGCCCCAGACGTCTTTGCTGCTTGAAGGGCGAGAATGGCTTGCCTGTCTCGAAAGACGAACGGGACGTCGGTGGCACATATTTTAATGAGGTCTTCCACGACGCCACTGATTTCTGAGAGCGACATTGCTTCGAATGGATTCCCAAGTGTGGGGCGGAGTGGAAATAGCTGGGTGTCGTAGAAATCATCCGGTCGTTTTGCGAGCTCTTCGTATGGTAGACTGTCGTACACGTCGTCGGATGGCCAAGTGTGATCTTCATGATGGTTAACGGCTGAGGTAACAAAGCCAAGGTCAGAACGCACCCCAAGAAACACGGAGGAATAAATCAGTGATCTGAATAAGCCCGGAACGTGTTGTTTCTTCGAAGTCGACTGCAGGGAAGATAGGGACCCCGGTGGCATTTGTTGGAATTGTATCCCAATCTTCACGATCTTTAAGGGAGCGTCCTACGAACAACATAAATATGATAGAGCACGGGAGGGAGAGATCCGTACTTGGCAAAACTTGTGCAGAAAAGGCATCCCATTGGGATCGGACAGCCGAGAAACTTGGAGCAAAATCGGTGAAGGAACGTTGATTCTCGTCAGAGTGCCCGTGCACCCTACATCAATCAACTCAGCATTGCGCTTGAGAAATGAAAAAAGACGTACACGAAGGTGGCCAGCTCCCCGCTAGGAGCTCGAAAGGATGCAAGCAGCACCATCTCCGCTGGCCCGAGGGCGCCATTTGTACACAAATCCTGGAGGGTTCCCCCGATATTGGTTTCGAAGTCGCGCTGGTTCCTAAAAGTCTCTCGCATGAGTTCCATAATTTAATATATATATATGGAAATAACAAGACCTTGAGATATCCACGGTGAGGGCCTGACTGCGAGCAGCCTCTTCGTATTTTTCCTTGATATCTGGTTGCGTGGTTGTCCAGAGTGTTTTGAGAGCAGACTGATAGCACCCAGCGGCATTGCCACCGGTGGTCTGCTTCAGACTGTCCGCCAAGGTAAGGACACCATCTTTTTCGTCTCGCTCGTACAGTTGGCGCGCAGTGAGTGGACGTGGGGCAGTGAAAATGGCGTTGTGGGTGGGTTCCGCGACGCTAGATTGGAGAGCACCGGTTCGCACCAGCGTCCCTTGCAAGAAGTTCCCAAAGTAACGTCGAATATACTGTCAAAAAATATCAGGAACACTGCTGGGGGCACGATAAATGCCACTGACCCCTTTCACCGCGCCATCTATCGTTGACTTCTTCCACAGCGATGGGTAGGGATAGTCAGCCTTGATTTTGACAAATATTTCCGGGACGTTTTCGTCCTTCCATGTCTTCGCCGCTTTCTCCGCTGAATTTTTGTCGCCATTAGAATGCTTCAGAACATATGATTTGAAGTCCGATTGCAGAGTTTTGAGATACACGAGTTGAGCATCGGTGAATGTGCCATCCCCGGCGTCGTTGGAAGGCATGGTGGTGGTGGTGGTAGGAGTAGGGAGCACGAATCGATTACGAAGCACACCAGGCCCGGGCCTGTCTGGGGGAGAGACAATGCAGGGCCACCCAGTCGTTGATGCTGATCGCACGATTCCATTTTCGTTCGGGCCATCGTAATTTTGGCCACCGATGATTCTTCTGGTCGTTAAGTCTCAATTGTCGACGATCCAAGGCAGAGAACAGATGTGAGAAGCCAAGAGTGGTACGCGACCACATGACTGTGACACAACGTGTTGCGTGTCACATCCTGCGTGGTAATCTACCGCTTGCACATAATCGTTCAGTATTTAAAACAACTCAACGTAGCTCCCCAGCGCTCTGGGATACAGAAAGCTTAGGCCACGTGCAATGGCTCAAATTCCATTAGCAAAGTCGCTGCAGCCATCGTTGGAGCCATTCGTGTTCCGATCGGGCAAGTTGCGCTGTCCGGATTTGGTTGCGGAGTGGAGAACAATGAAAGATGTGAAGATGGCCAATGTATGCCTAGAGTTCTCAGTGAGTATAAAACGACTTCCACCTCGACTTCCATCAAGCCCCAACTCGTTGACATGAACCCCTCCACTTCTCGTCCTCTCACTCCTCGTCGGAGGCGAACTCTTGCTTTGCGCGAGTCACTCGAGCGTCAGATCTTAAGACAGACTCAAGAATTTTCTCCTCCCATACCACCCGATCCCCCAGCCACCAGCTCCTGTCGTATCAAGAAGATTATGTGCTATGGGCGAGGCGAAGATTTTGACAATATTGGTCGATGGACTGCGATGGTAAGTCTCGATCTCGCATTCACCGCTTTTTATCTGAAGCTACCTCCCAGTGTGTTAAGCGCGACCATACGACAAGCACTCGGTCGTGTACGAAGATCCAAATGCTCACGCCTAAGTTGTTAGACTGGCAATTGGATGTTCTCCGCGCTCTATGGGTCCGGTACGACCATACTGGGAAGAAATGGGGGAAGCAGGACGTCCCTGAGGATCTACTGGCTCCAATTGCCTCCCTTCCACCCCCCATCCCATCCGCACCTCGCGTCCCCACTGCTTCGGTTCGCACCACCAGCACTGCAGTGTCCAACCACGCCGCGAGAAAGCGCAAACGATCCCCTTCACCCACTCTCCCTCGCCACGTCCCTGTGCGTTTCATAGACCTCAAAGTCATCGATCTGACTGTTCCGGCACCCAAGAAGCGTAGAATTGGTGCCATTGATTCAGAGGTCATTGACCTCACAGACTAGAATATATTTCACGCTCTCATATTTATCCTTCCCATCATATCCGGTCCTCGCTATTTTTGCTATTCCCCCTCGTACCTAGCTTCGTTCGTTTTTCCTTATTTCCACATTGTACAATACCCAGTTGTCACAAGTACCTGTTCTGAAAATCACATTTACACGAATCAAAGTCTATTCATACCCCTAATCTAAGGCAATTGTTGTGAGTTGTCTTTTCGATGAATACGGCTCACCTGTCACCTGCACGCTTGCGATTGACCTACAAGTTCTCCGGAATTGAGCCTGAACTCTGATGTGCAAGAACACGCCGGTGAATTCATTGGAATCATTCGTACTGCACCGGTACAAATGTCCCATGACCTGCACAGGAAACGAACGTTTGAACAGCGAAGTTCGAATTTGAGCAGCGAAGAATGCTGGATCCAAGACTGGCACAAGTCTGCGCGCGCTTTGGCGTCGATGACGTCATTCACCCGCGCCGGGCGTGTCCATGCATAGAGCAACAGCGGGGAGCCTGAGCAGTAAATTGAAACTGGTACTGGGAGCGCATTATCGATGGTACTAGTATAAAAAAAATGTCAATGGTAAAGCTGCGATGAAAATCCGTAAACAGAGCTGTTTGGATACTGATTCCCGAATAATGCAGCTCGAGGTGAGAATAAAAAGACAGGTGTACTTGGGTAAGTGAATTCCACACCACAAAGGATATCTAAATGCAAGGGAGTAACAGCAAGAGAGACGATCCTGGAGATCTCGGCAAGAGGGCCAGAATCGAGCAAATCACGTAGTCGGTATCCGAAACTATAGCTGACCCAGAAATGTTTTCAGGTCAAGAGCTTGCTCCCGCACGCACAAAATAAAATGGTTTGGACTCGAGCAGATAGTAGGAGATGGGATGAAAGCAGTCGAGCAGTATAAGTACACGAACACGTGAAACCAACAGCGTCAAGAACTTTGTCCGATAACTTAAACAATCGGACAGACTTTTTAGCGCTCTCTGCTGTGGCTGTGGAGACTTCACTTTTCGGCTTGCCAAACGGGCTTGCGCCCGCGCCAACGGGCTTGTTCAAACTGGAGGCGAAAGCCCGCCGTTACAACCCGTAGTCGGCGTCGTTGCGGGAAAACTAAGATATCGTTGGTTCTCGGGTATTACATTAGCTTCATTACTTGCAGTAGAAACTGCCATAGGGGTACCGAGGAATGTAACTGAGCTGCCAGTGTGTTTGTGTTTGACGCATTGCAAGTCGCCATGTCGGCGATTATTTGTTGACTTGTATGTTAAGGGATAGTTTTGATCAATAATGGTGGCGGCGGGAACCAGCGGGGAAGCATCAGGCACCGGGTATCAAAGACTTACTTGCAGTGGTAAACCTTGGTGTAAGCGAGCTCAACTCAAGCCCAGCCACAAGCCAAGCCGTCCAAGCCCGCACAGCCGAATTCAAACTCCGCTAAGCGGGGCAAGCCGTTTTGGCAAGCCCGTCGGCTAAGTCTGTGTGGCTGTGGGCCGAATGCGCCGAATCATTAGTCACACACACGCCTCTCCGAGATCCTTCGCCAGCAATGTCCACTGTAATTTAAACACTACCTCACTGGATGTCTCTACCCTCCCTCTGCTTGGATCGCCACCTGGGCTCTGACCAGGACTGATGCGCACGCAGAGGACGACCACGTGAGCATGTCCGCGTCGACTCCGCGAGCACGACCGCTTCTAGGCACAGTGCGGGGAGCCACGAGGACATGTGCCCGGGGATCACCGAGCACATCATCGGCATGAGCGCTGCAGAGCGGAGCGTGGGCGCGCGGGGGACGCGTGAACTCTCCGAGGCATTGAGCTCAAGACTCCGATGCGAAGTGAGATTTTTTTGAGGGGGCTATCTATAACCGGATTCGTATTTTGCTTGACCGGCACCCCCAAAGACTATCAACACCGTCTCGCAGGTATGGTATTCAACGCTCCAATGGCGTGCTCTCCAGGGAAGATTTAATCGAACTCGAACCGACTTTGAGGTGAGTAAACCTGCGTCGGGTTCGCCCACTTACCTCGCACTTCCAGGGTCCTGATATTCCAAACACTGCAGCAGCATTTCTGTCCCATTTTCACGCCCGATGCCCCTCTGACTCGTGCCCGAGTCGAGGTCCATTCCATCGTAGGTCCAACTGACTTTGTATTATAGGCCGCTTCTAGTCCTCGGATCGATCCGGTCTGTCCCCAAAGCGGCGCTGAATCTGCATGCGTTCTCTATTTCATATCTTCGAGTTCTGAATTGCATGTGTGCAGCGCGATCTGAAGGCCGGCGTGCAGGTGCAATGCATCCCTTGCGCCCAATGTTATTGCTGACCCGCATACAGATCCTATACCTCTTCCTACGACTCGCAGGGTTTTACGCCGGAGGTGTAACTCTACGCGGAAGCGGTGTACCACCCTCGTCTTACCAGTATGCAGCCGGGGAGCCGCGGGCAGCATGAGACCAGCTATGTGTGCACGCAGGATCGCAGAGCATGTCGCCAACGCGGGGGTGGAGGTGCGAAATCCCTGAGGCCCTCGTGCGTGCAGCGGCGCAGGAGACGTGGCTCGACGCGTGAAGGAATAATCCATCTTTCTGTCTGCGTGCTCACCGCAATCCCCCTGCAACGACCTGGCATGCCAGATTTGCACCACTCTTCAGGGGTTCCCAGCGAAGCCCACAGCGGCTGTGCTATTCCGGAATGCCTAGTACTCCGCAACAAGAAAGCTGCACGCCCACGCTCACCTGCGAATACGCAGGTGGGCCTGAGTGGGCAGCTCTCATTGTCTGCAGAATTATCCCCCGAATTGATGACTAAGCCTCCTCTTGCTTTAACCTCTTTCGTCGCTGTGATCTTCCACACTGACTACGCAACCCGTTCTTTCGCATGGCAGAGAAGAAACGTAAAAGACCTCTCCCCAAGCTGGAAAAGAACACTATACCGGCCCCAGGCAATGTCCCGACCACACGTCTCGTCACGATTGAAGGCAATAAAACGGTCTCTATCAAAGAAAAAATAGTCGCCACTGCTGCACCTCAAAATCTGGTGGCACCGACGGTGACAGAAAGCCCACCACCCGAGAATGAGAGCCCCGAGCCTGAAGAAGAGACGATAACACAGGTTAGTAGTATTGCCAATAATAATTCGTCCAATCGGCTCATTCAAAATTTTGTAGACCGGGAAGCTCATGGCAGAGTACGGGGATAAACTGCCCGACATCATACGGCTGTGGGTTGCTCGCAAGTCCAGTGCTCGCGTAGGAAGCCCATGTTATTGTGGCAACGGTGTGCGCACTACTCAATGCCGCGATTGCCGCCAATACGATCTCTCCTGTGAATCCTGCTGGATACGCAATCATGAGAACAATCCATTTCATTGGGCTCATGTCTGGAAGGCCGAGCTTGGTTTCTTCGTCAAACACGACATTTCAGCTGTCGACGGGGGCAATCATGCTGTGTCTCTTGGCCACTACGGGAAGCCATGCCCGAACGCTGGAACTTCGCAGATGACGACTCTTGTCGAGCCCAATGGGATCCATGCCACCAAGATTTATTTTTGCGGTTGCCACGATAACCCAAGCGTTGACTCAAAATTCGACCAATTGACCTATTGGCCATCTGCAAACAAGATTGGCGGTCATGCACGCCAAATGAACAACGGCCACCGCCAAGACACCCTAATCGCTAATGCTAATGATTGGAATTGGAAAAAGACTGTGAAAATGCGTGAGTAGTCGCGTCCTCCCTATTATTTAGGCGGTATTCTCACCCTGATTTAGATGTGTCCCTCTATGACGACCTCTCGAGTGCAAAGAAACTATTCCTACAGAAGCGCAAGCCGTTCATTGGACTCTCATTATCCAATCTTGACGAAATAGAAGGGTGGCATGCCATGGCTCGACAGACCCAAAAATATAATGGTGGCGTGAAAAGTGTCTATCGGCATACAACAAGTAAAGGTATGTGGGCGCGTCTCATGTCTCTTAATTCACGATACTGAAGGAATGTCAGTCCCTTCTCAGACAGCAATTTATCAACACATGATCACAAATCTCGAAAACTTTGCGTCGACTCAAATCCCCACAAATGAGATTGGAGCTTTCTTGAAGGCGGGCCTCAAAATCCAAGCCGATCAGTATGTTAACCTGAATAACGCGCACAAATGCAAGCGGCTAACACCGGTTTAGGCGGAAGATCATGGACGCCCGCAGCAAGAATGACGAGCATGACCTTCAGGCAACAAAGAAGGAGATCTCCACGCGACGCACCAAACTGACTGCCTTGCTGGGGAAGTGGCGTGACGTTCGCGACAATATTATGGTAGAGGCCGCAGACAGCATTGCCTGCGCCCAATCATGTGAAATCGAGTTGGAGAAGCTATGGCTTCCGTCAGATTTCACAGAGGTGGAACGGGTGGTAATGGGACCCAACATTATTGCACTCGCGGCCGAGGAGGCCAAGCTGCGGGAAGGGGAAGCTTACGACCTGATACGGGTTATCCAGACAATTTGCAGGGGGCTGTCCGCTCTGGAAGACCGAAAAAAAGATGTGCGCGGTCAGAAGGACAACACGATTTCCGGAGAACAGGTTCTTGATACCCGCCACCGTCGAGACTGTGCCATAAAGGCGTACAATCCGGTTCGTAAAGCACTGCTCCACCTCGGGATGATACAAGACGGGGGAGACAAGAAAGACAGTCAATTCCCACACCTCACAGTCGATGACACATTCATGAAGTCGCGGCGGCGGGAACGTGCTTTGGGAGACTCTCGCCGAGGCGACGGAATGCTGTATACAAGGATCGGAGTCAGCGCTGGGTCCAAGGTATCAAATGCACCTGAGGTGGTCGAGGAGGGTGACGAGGACGACTCGGGTGGCGAGCCCGATAGTAAACGCCGGTGTCAAGGCAATGAAGGTGGCCCCCAGATGAACAAGCGGTCCAAAAGTACGTGGATCGCTATTATAAATATACGTGCCCTTACAGCCACATAGGGAAACCAGCCGCCGAAAAGCGTAAAGAAAAGGAGCTTGAAGCGCTCACTGCGCTCGATCCTAATCCCGCAAAGAAGAACGGCTGGCTCTGGGAGCTTAGACGCCCTAGTAATATGACTGATATTGAAATGCAGCAATGGGAGCGTGAAGGTGGGATTGTTCATTATTTCCTTAGTTCTGTCTTGACGTCATCTAGGCGATCGAGTCCAGTGGGCGAGAGCAGAGGCAGAAATGGATCGATTCCAAGAACAACTAGAGATCAAGATTGCCGAGTTCCTTCGCTGCATTGCCTCCTTTGACTTCAATGCACAAGTGTGGACGAAAATGAGTGCGAACGAACAGCCAGGTTTCCAGGAACAAGCCAAAGAAACCGCCTACATGTGGATGACGCTGGGAGACCAGTGCCGGAAGCACCTCAAGATGGCTGGCTATCAATTTGCGCTTGAGCCGGGCTTTGACTTTCCCGCCCTTATTGCTTACTTGGAGAAGGAGCGCGATAGGAATGATGCACTGATTAGGGAGGCTGGGATCGGTCAGTTCACTATCTAATCATCGTTACTATAGACTGACAGTGATTTAGCACCGAGGGACAAGCGAGCAGAAGCTGTACTCCTTGCACTCGCACGGGGTGAGAAACAAGCATACAATAGCGCAAAAAATATAATTTAGGACATGGATTTCGTCGTTAATCAGAGTTTAATTCGGGTTAAATCTTCGGTTAAATGATCTTGTTTAACCACGACGACTAGTTGGGTTATAGTGTTGAAACCTGGTTAAATGGTTGGTTTAAATGGCCTCGTTTAACCATGGCGAGGTGTGGCTGCCAGGACGAGCAGAAAGCACAGTTTAACAGGATGGTTTAACCAGTTCAAATGGTTAATGATTGTGAACCGCACTGGTTTAACCTACCTTATCGGGAAGTCGTAATTCCGCCCTCTATTCAACGACCCCTATTTCTTTTTATTTTATTTTATTTTGCTCTGTACTCTGTCCATTGCCAAGCTTTAAATTTGGCCGAACTCGCTTACGCAGCGATTCAGTCTCAGTTCCCACCTCTTCCTAAATTTCTCGAGCCTTCCCGCCTTCTGTAGAGCGCCCAAATAAATATCGGGACTATCGTCCGGTATATGCCGAGTGTGATGCGGAAGCAAGTGGCGGTGCGCGCCATCAAACCACCTCTCTCGGCTTGCACGTAAACGGAACGGACCACGAGAAAACCTTTTGTGCTTTCTGTCGACGACCAGCATGAACGCCAGCGAAATGGACCACTGGGATTCCCCCGAGGCGTATTAGCCCGATGACGATAGACGAGGACCTGGAGGAGAATCCTGGAGATGCAAAGGAGATAGCTGGTCTGTACGTGGTGTTGTGGACTCCGCTATACCATCGTGTCGGGGAGAGCATTAATTACGCCCGCAGCAATTGCTTTGAGTTTGACGAGGAATGACTCGATGAGGGCGCGGCGACACGTATACTGGCCGGTGGTGTGGACACGTCGAGATTGGTGCCCGTCTGCATAGCGCAGTCGCAGTCGCACCTGCATTATCACATAAGTCGAGTCAGTGTCGAGAGATAGCGCCGTACATCGGATGATCACCGAGGGCTGGGTGCTTGTGTTTGTAGCCAAACCATGGTGCTTGTCTCCCTCCACCATCATGCACAAGCCCAATCCCGCCTCAACTCGGACGCCCAGCAAGAGCAAGGGGCCGCTGCCGGAGCTCCCGCCCGAGCTGTGGATCTGCATCCACCGCCTAGCGACGGCTCACCTCTCGCCCCTGGCCGCGTACGACGACGCCGACGACGACGAGCTCAAGCTCGATGATCCGCTGAATGAGCGCGATATGCAGCGCTTCCTGCGGGTACGCCTGCCTTCTCCTCTCCCCTTCCCCATGCTCACCCGCGCAGGCCGTGCGCTCCCTCGCGCGCGTCTCCCGCCTCTGGAACGCCCTCACGCGCGAGCTCCACTTCTCCCACGTGCACGTCAACGCGCGCTTCGCCACTTCCCTCGCCCCCGCGCTCGCGGACCCCTCCACCGCCGCCGCCGTCCGCGCCGTCCGCCTCTCCACCGTGCGCTTCGACCACAACGCCGCGCTCCTCGCGCAGTGCACGCGCGCCACGCTCCTCGTGCAGCCCGAGTACCCGCGCGTGGGTCGCCTCTATGTCGCGCCCGCCGAGCCCCCGCTGCACCTCCCCGCGCTCACGCACCTCCACTGGGTCGAGTCCGCATGGTCCGCGCCCCTCTTGGTGCGCGTTCTCGCTGCCGCGCCTGCCCTCACGCACCTCACGCTCGCGAGCGCACGGACGATCGGCGCCCTCGACGACCCGCCTCCAGTGTTCCCCGCAGCGCTCGCGAGCTTGAGGACCCTGGACATCGCGCTGGCGCGCGCATCATGCGTGCACGCGCTCCTGGGCACTGCGGACCTGCGAGCGCTCGCGCGTCTCAGGATCGCGCCTTCACACCTCGCGTGGACCGCGTTCCCCGTGCTCCCCGCGCTGCATACGCTTACGCTCGTGC
Source organism: Mycena vulgaris (assembly GCA_029204335.1). Classification (NCBI taxonomy): domain Eukaryota; kingdom Fungi; phylum Basidiomycota; class Agaricomycetes; order Agaricales; family Mycenaceae; genus Mycena; species Mycena vulgaris. The sequence goes on from JARGYA010000559.1 coordinate 53,758, forward strand.
ACGTAATTGGGGACACGGGGGCGGCCCCCCACGCCGCGTTCGCCGCGTGCTTCCCCGCGCTGCGCGAGGTGCGTAGGGCTGCTGACCCGAACCGTAATTGACGGTTATACGGGTTCCGTACCGTCCCGTCGCGCCTCTGACCCCGCCCTCCGACGGTACGGTATGTGCCGTACCGTATACTGTAATACCCGTCGAACACCATCTCTCCGCCGAGCCAGCTTGAAGCCGGAAACCATCAAAACCCTGATGATTGTCAAACAGCGCCTGCGGTTTGCACGTACTTATTCTGAGCTTGACCCTGGCGACGCTGACAAGGCACATCAAATGTGCGGGAGCAGCTCTCCGAGGCCCTCTGGGCCGACCCCGGACGTCTGCTGACAAAAGGCAAGCGTGGGTAAGCGTGATTTGTGTAAGTAAAACAGTTGATTCAGTAATTTTATTTGAAGTGTATCATGTTTGAGGATGCCAGGCATAGGTATATGGGTGATTATGGGCGGTATACTGTGCAAAAATTATGCACATTTTACAGGGTTTTTGCACACAACTTAGACCTGATTTACTCTTACAGCTTGCACCCTAGGCTCCCGGATGACAACTTACATGCCGCTGACATCTTCGGCGGCTCACAACTTTGAAAACAAATCACATCCTCGCTGGATATTGCCGCCAGTGATGCCATCACGTCGGCTTCCCTGCCACTTCGCTAAATGGGGGGGATTCTGAGTTCTGAAGTTTGTAGAGCCTGAGATATTTCAGATGAGATTCAGCCGTTTGATACCACGGTATGCATTCTTCCCGAGCCATTGCAGGACCTGCAGCTCCGAATCTTGTGCCACAGGCTCCATTCAAGCATATACTTATATTCAAAAGTCCGTGCTGTGTCTCTTGAACCTGTAATTTTCACAATGGGACAAATACGACAGGTCAATTGTAGGTTTCACCGGATTTGTAGCAGATATTCAGTGTCGTGTGCTCTGAGGGAATGGAAAAGGTGCAGTTTCCGTTTATGGATTCCGGCACGAGGCTATCATCAATGCTGCCATCAATTCCATCATTATTGACACGGCTCAAGTCATAGCTCAAGTTGAAGAAAAATATTGTTCAACAGTGAGTTGTGATAAGAACCCCACCTGTGAACATGGGGTGCAGATGTCTGCATCCGCCGAGTTGTCAGCAGCTTTGCGAGTTGTTCACAAAATCCCTGCTTACAGCTGGAAGATGTCATCCAATATTTTTTGCACAGTATATGTGCCATATTTGCTTGGCATGTCCGATGGAAAAGGCTACCGTTCCGAGAACGCAGAGTGCGAACAAGAACTTTGATGGTCATGCAGTCTCCCTTTGTTTTAACGGAAAGTTTCGGATCGATATCCAGAAAGGATATTAATTCCGAAACTTTGATATTCATCGCGTAATGCTACCTACCTACCTACCTACCTACATCCCGAAACTGTCAGTAACAATCAGTCGCTGATGCACGCGTCCAGATAGTTAAAAAGGGCTTATCCAGGACCGGCCGTGTAATGCTACCTACCTACCTACCTGCATCCCGAAACTTTCAGTAACAATCAGCGCTGATGCACACGTCCAAATAGTTGAAAAGGGCTTATCTAATTTACATCGCCTAACATCACCCACGAGCCATTCATGTCCACGCATCCCAAGGTTGACTGGAAAGGAGGCAAGGCTTTCCCCGCTACGGGAAACACACACGACTACCAGGCCCCTGGTGAGGGCGACAGCCGTTCCGTATGTCCGGCCCTCAACACTATGGCCAACCATGGATATATGTGAGTGCCCCCTCTTACACTTAAGCTTGATAAAAGAACAGAACAGCCGGCGGGACGGGAAGAACTTTAGCGTGCTTGAGATGTATCATGGTCTCAAGCTGTGCTACGGGTTGTCGTCGCCCCTCGCCGGATTACTAGTCGCCGGCGCGTGGTTGCTCTTCGGGCGCTTCGGGCGCATCACGCTCTTCGACATCGGCCTGCACAACGTCGTCGAGCACAACGCGAGCGTCGTGCACCTCAACTGCCCGCCTGGCGAGAAGTACGCGCCAATTGCGATCCAACAGGACCTCGTCAACGACTTCGCTGAACACATTATGCAAGCCGCCTCCGCCGCCGCCGGGCGTGAGCTGGCGGAGGCGGAGGTTGTGGTAACGACGCACGATATGGCTGCCACGCGTGTTCGCCGCGAAAGTTTGTCGAAGCCACTGGACGTCATGCACGCCGTCTTCGCGCAGGGGGAGTTGGCGGCCATCCTGGGTGTATGGAACAGGACCGTGGACGGGAAGCAGGGAGTCCCGCTTCCGTGGATGCGCGCCTGGCTCTCCTTGGAGCGTCTGCCTGAGGGGTGGCGTCCCGACCACACTCAGACGCTGCGCGGTATATTGAAGCGCATAGGCGGGATGCGGGCGGAGATGAAGAAGATTCGGGATGAGGAGGCGGCAGCGGCCAAGAGCCAATAAGTAGTGTGCACAGACAGAAAACAGAACATCGACAATATTTTTGATTGAATTAGAACCTGATGGCTAATTCTTCCTGGTCCTGAGTCCTGTGGCGGTTATTCATAAACTTATTCATCCTTTCAATGGGGTATTGGGGACCCCACAGAAAGAACCCTGATTCCACGATTCGTCACTTACCTAACCCCCTTGTAGTTAGCGACTGGCTTACCGCCGTTTGCAGTCGGTGCTCCGGATGTGGCAACTATCACTGCATTCAGCGGCCGAACAGCCACAGCCCTGGGGAGCATCAGTAAGGTGGTGCTATTTATAGCTATCCCGCGGCTTGGCCTGGCTTGGCGGCTCGCCACGGCTATCTACCCGCACCCTGGCCATGGTGCAGGTCACCTAGCTGCCGCCACCAAAATTTAGTGGCCAAATCGGCTGGAGAAAAATTTTGGCCCTAGACACAGCCACAATCAGCGACTTTTTTCGTTTTTTTCCCCGCAAGTGGGCAATTGAAGGACGACCTTTATTTTTTGCTCATTCAGTTTTGCTCCAAATGGAAATCTGTCTTACAGATTTGTAGAGAACATGAAAAGGAACACTTTTGTAAGACAGATAAGAAAAAGAGGTAAAACTCGGGCCGGGAAATGATGTGCAATCTCACACACCAAGTAGGGGCAGCTAGGTGACCTGCACCATAGGTGTTGTAAGCTGATGGTTCCCTCGCCTACCCGGCCCGTGGGTAGCTCGCACTTAGACCTACTTAGACCTCGTCATCCACCTCCCTCCTCCCACGCCCTGGACTGACTCCAGCTCTGTCTTTCTGAAAGCAACGCTCTCACCGCACCAATTCTGCACATCGCGCGGTCCTTGCAGTTACTGTCCTACAATTCATGAATGTCGTCTCCAATCGCATTTAAGCCTTCTCTGCCGATATTCTGAGGTTGCCCCTGGCGACGCTGACAAGGCACATCAAATGTGCGGGACCAACTCTCCGAGGCCCTCTGGGCCGACCCCGGATGTCTGCTGACAAAAGGCAAGCATGGGTAGGTGTAATTTGTGTAAGTAAAACAAAAGATTCAGTAATTTTATTTGAAGTGTATCATGTTTGAGGATGTCAGGCATAAGTATCCCGAGTGCAGCTAGGGGCGAGCATCAACCATACCCACACATACGCAGGTCGCTGGCGAGCGCAAGTGTGGGGAGAACCGGGGGAGGAGCAGCGAGCTGCGTGGCAGCGTGGAGCCACCTGCACAGCTGACTAATGTGACTACTCCCACCTGTCCGGATAGGTTCAGGGAGGCGGTACCTTCGGCTAGCGGGGCACTGAACGCAGCAAGAACGCAGTGAATTCTTCTGAACATTGCCACCTCGCGCATTGTGATTGATCTTCGGAACTTTACGGCGGGATAAACCGAGGGTAAGAGAGGAAGACCAGGCTCTTCACTTGTCTAGGTGAATAAAAGGGCATCTGCATTCGCCCCTGCTGGCAGTGGTTGAGCTCTTGGGTGAATCTTGCTACTTCCGATTTCGGGCTCGACAAAGGTTCAACTCGCCTTCGACCGAAAATTGATTCCGCCGGCCAGTAAACCCCAGTCAATTGTGATGCACGCTAATTTTGACGTGCGACTTGTTCTAGATCTAAGTATACCTCAACTGAGACCACGTATGTATGACCGATCCGGCCAATATTCTAACTCAATTCAAACTTCGCAACTTGATGGTCACCGATGATGGCTGGTTATCACCGATGACCGGGATATTTCCAATACATTTTTCGGTCCCAAAGTCTCTCACGTGCCCAACACGCACCGGTCAAAGCGACAAATATCACTTGGAATTTACGGTACAGAGTGACATATTTCAACTATGCTGGATCTATTGGACACACAATTAATTTCCCAGAGTCGTCCACTAAAGCCACACAGACGGAGAGCGGCCAAACAGCGTGCCGAAGTGTGCCGAAACGAGCTTGCCTTATTGAGCGTACAATTCGGACCAAGTATTGTGATGGCAGTAAAAGCAGTGCAGGCGCATCAGCGCATCACCGATAATGGCCGACAAATGAATCGATCGCTCACTAGTGAGTGTCACTGGTGATAAATCGCTCACCAATGAGGATCACTAGTGATCACCAGCCATCACTAGTGGTCACTGGTGATCATCTTAAATCATTGGTGATCATTGGTGATCATCGGTGATTTCTCGAGTTTTTCGTGGCTCAAATTGGGCTCAAATAATTTTGTCCGGATCGGCCCGTCATAACCACGCCAAATACATCAACACGTTTAATCAGGATGATTTGATGCAATCATTCCAATCTTGCCGAGCGTTCGCTCTTCGCTATGCACTTCCATGATCTGGTCGAGGATGTGGGCTTGCATATTCTGGCCTTCTGCGAAATCTGTCATGTGGTTTCCCTGGGCCGGGTGAGTCGAAGGGCTTCAAGTTCTTCCCGCGCTGACCTCCTGTAGACAAATAAATACTTCCACCATATCTCGCTTCAAAAGAGCGTCTGGTTCGTCCTGCTTGTCGACCTTCGGGCAAGGGGATTCCTGCACCATACATCCATCTCGGATCTAGGCGCTCTCTCCGCGCAGGAGTTAATCGGGCTCGCGAAGGACCTCCAGATTGGACCAGCCACTTGGTTGCCGCCACCTCCTAGTCTAATCCCCGAGCCTCCATCGAAACAACTCGTGTTATATCCATTCAATCTGTACCGCGACTCGGAGGAGGCGAAGGTCCTGCGCGGCGGGCAATATGTGCTCCTCAAGTCATTTGGAGATAGTAATGGTATTAACAACGGAGTTCTCACGTGTCTGAGGGTCGTGGACACGGCGTTGATCTGGACCCATCGGAGTATCATCCCCAACCTAAGCGTGTCAGCTTTCGAATTCGCGGCCGAGACGGACGAGGATAACAGAACTGTGAAAATTTTCATCGGCGAAGGGATCACAAAGCTGACCGGTGTTCGAACAACGTGAGTTCTGCATCGAAATTGCTGCAGCAGCTGATGACGTCTAATAGGTTCATTGAGATTGTCCACCTGGACCTCCGGACGGGAGCATTCGAAACAATCCACGTCGCTCCCACGCATGAGACCTTCCGCACGCAGCCGTTCTTCAACTTCAGACTCTGCGGGGACTTCGCGACCGCCGGATTGTACCAAGATAGAGTGTCTCAGTGCATGGTGATAGACTGGCGCCGGAACACCTCGTTCCGTCTCATAGTATGTTTTCCTGGAAATATATGACACGAGCTAATAGCGCTCCCAGTCGTCCCATCCCCTCCTCGTGGAGATCATCCCTGGGTACCTCATATTCACCACTAGGGCTGTCGCGGGCAAGCAGGTCGTTGGGCAGGACCTCCGTGTCAGCACCCTGGACTCGCTGGAGAAATACTGGGCTGGCCCCACCGGTGCTGCCTCCGACCACCCCATCTCGGTGAAGGACCTCGACACGATGATCTCAGAACGTACCTCTCTCGAGAACCCCACCAGTGCGCTCCTCAATGTCCACGAGAGTGTCGTCCAGCGTGGGACGTATCGACTCTGGCTGTACGTCTCAAACCAAAGGCATGCCACGCTTCAGAGCTACCGCCTGGCGCTCGAAGGCGGCGGGCTCAACTGGCGTGACGGGACGTCCCGCGACGCGGAGCCCAATACAATATCCGCCACAATATCCCATTCAGGCCACTTTGCAGTCCGGATGGACGGCGACCGCGTGCGAATTATCCCGCCCTCGCGAGAGGTTGAGCATTTGATGATCGACTTACCTGGGATCGGGGACCGTGTGGAGCTCTCTGCGTACAATGAGACATTGTCATATACCACCTCTAGTTCTGTCGTCGTCTTGTACTTTAGATAATTATGCTGACTCCAGAACCAGGTTCTCGCCACCAGCGATCCACACACTCAACATCTCGGAGTCGGTAGGCATCAAGAACAATGTCCACACGCTACTCGATCCTCAAGAGGAGACAAATTCTAACATCCCTCATCTGGTGGTCAGAATTTTCTATTTCATAGCTCGAGACCATTGCGTGCCTGGTGGTGAACCTTACCCGCTCTTCCGTATATTTGTGTGTGCTCCACAATAGACCTACACCAACGCCGACATCGATCGGCTGGAGGAGCCACAGAGAACTCTGCTACTGTCGAAAGTCCCGAAACAGAACAATACGACCGAGCATGCATTCTGGACGGATTACACAATTTTTTACAACCGACATAGGAAACGCATACCTGGATGTGCTCGCACCGATGCAGACGTGGAGCTGAGCATGCAAGCCGCCATGAACGTTGAACGATGAATGCAAGTCTCCGCAAGTTTGACTTGAGTTTGACGCAAATTGAACATCGGGGCAAGTTTGTTTGCTTCTGACTGTTCGGATATGCTTGCGCTGGCCAGAGAAAGTTGCTTTGCCAGGAGGATTTTACCTCGGCATCGACACCCTGGCAGAGATAGGTCAGCAACTATGACGTGGGCGGATATTGAAATGATCGTCCATCATACATCACAGTTTTACTTATTCTCCTGAGGACCCTCTCCCATGGCCAAGGCCGCACCGCTCCCCGAGTTTGAGTATGTTGAAACGTATGAGGGCGCGCGCCGTTGGATCTGGCCCGACACTCCCTCGTCGGTGATCACCGAGCCTGCGCCCCTGACCAAGATCATCCGCACCGTTACACCAGACGACCGGTGGCTCACCGCCATGGGCGTCGGCGGCGACGACCCCATGGGTGAGCCCGCCGATGCCGACGACGTGGGTGATGGCCTGGCCGAGGTCCGCTACATCGTCCTCGCCGGCCACCCTAATTTGCTGGAATTCAACCAGCTCCGCACGCAGGAAACCTTCCACCGCACAAAGGCCACGTTCATCGTCCGGGACGAGTACAAGCGGTTCATTCAGCACGCCCTGTCCCTGTCGCTCTCCGACGACCCCCACCCCCCGCTGTTCCGATTCTTCGTCACCGGTCAGCCCGGCATAGGCAAGTCGTGGGCTCTCTCTCTCTCTTTGGGTCTCGCGCTTATGAATTGCGTCCGACAGGCATGTCCTTCGGCGCTCACTATTTTCTCCTGTACCTCCTCGGTTTGGGAAAGCCGGTGTTCTGGGGGCAAGAGGACGGTACTTACTACTTTAACGCCCACGGCGTGCAGCGCCTCCGCAACCCGTACGACCTGACGAGCCCATTCGGGCTGGTCCACCGTGATGCTATACCTATCGGCTTGCTCTTCCAGCTTGGAAACCAGTTCGCCGAAGCACGTTCGCAGAGTATCAATGAGTCTGCAATTCAACCATCAGCGGTAGGGAAATAAGTGTCATGATTTGTACCTACCTGTCCTTGTCCGATACGACTGGCTGATCACATTGATTCTCTGTACTGGACATATTAGCTCAAGTGGGAGTAGAGTGGAATGCGGAGGAGATAAAGTCTTGTGAAATTTAGAACCACAGCATTCAAACTTTGAACCTGTGCCGGGTGTTGGCTGTGTCCCCCTCTCTCGGGCTGCGGTGTTTTATACCATTTGTACTTGCTCCTTCTGGTAATGTTCGGGACATGCTTTGACGTAATTACGTATAACACGGAAGACGGTTCAACTTCCGAAAACCTACGAATAAGTACCATTTGGGTTGAGAAAGGAAAAATCGTACCAGTTCTTCAGAAAAAGCAAAAATGATCAGAGTCACGAATGGCTCACTGTCTTCATGTAAACGGATGGATTGCCATTTTTCTCGGTATATTTGGCGCAGTGAAGACAAAGTGAAGGCAGCGAAGCAGATTGTTATCTAGGCGTCAAAACTTGAACTTTGAAGGTGCCTCCAGGCGTGTCCGATCATGTCTGGCAATCTGAGACATGTTCCCTCGACTGCAGCGCTTCTCCGGGCTCCTCGGCGGATCTTGGGAAGACGCTGTGCAGAAAGCTGTGCTTCGGATTTTTCCGTGATTTCCATCAATTCCCTCCTTTCATCCCGCCGTCACTCAAGCTCGACATGCATGCGTTCTCCGCCTTAAGAACATCGTGATCCTTCCTATGCCTCTACGGGTCTGTCTTTCGATTCTCGAGAGTTTTTTTCGCCATGGTCTGATACAGTGACAGGGGCTCCACCAGCTCAATAGACGCCCTCAACGAAGTGGCCAACTTACAGCTGATCTCCAAACTAATGAGATCAATCAGGTTTTTTTTGCCCACTCTAAAAAAGGGAATTTCTTCCCCCAAGCAAATTCAGCTCCCTCTGGGCGTTCCCTGTGACCAGAATCCACCTGAACGGGTTGCACATCCTTGAAAAACATTGAACTCGGTGAATGAGAGTGGTGAGAACCTTGCAGTGATCTGATCAGTGATGGAAGCACGCCAGTGTCGGCTCTTGCCGCGCAGTGTTTTCACCTTCCCGTGCACGGTTGGGGTCGGGGAGGTGTTAAATAGCTCCCAGAATATCACTAGAGGCCCTCATCCAGTTTGGGCTCAAGACAGAACACCATTCCCCGAAAGTTTCCTTTTTGGGAACAGCCAAAATAAATTGCGATCAACCTCATTAGTTTGGAGATCAGCTGTAATGCCTTAGCTTCCCGAGATCCAAAAATTCCTTCTTCTCCCCTTTTCTTTTGACGCTCTTGATCCTGCAAAGATCCTGGACTCTCGGAGTCTCGACTCGGTTTTATCTGCCAACCGCCGCTCCATCGAAGAGCCTATTTTCCGGGCTTCACCGCCTTGGACGCGCTGAACGATTACCGGACGTTTCTGGAAGTCGGCGCGGAGATATGGTCGTGATTGTTCCTTTTGGTGTCGTTCATGATCACATACCGACACTGTTTGCTGTTTATGCCTGGAGAGAAACACGTCGCAATCAAGCTCTTTTGATGATGAAGAACCTTTTTCCCGATGACCAGACTAAAAGGCTCAGGTATGAGACCATTGGACTTCGAGCCATCATTGCAAGAAGATGGGTCGCGCTTTTCGAGATCGAAGAGCCGGAGACCGCGGCTTTCGAGATTCTTTGCCATATTATCGGCGAGGGCATGCTGCTTCGGGACGGACTCGGCAGGGCTCATTGACGGGGTTGGCGTAGTCTCTCGTAGACAGACGCTCTAACATGAAGCTCGACATAAGCCGTCGTTCGAAGCCCACCGTGAACAGTTTTTAAATATTGGAATGTATGCCTTCCTCAATAAATTTAGTCAATGAAAACGACATAGAATAGTCAGAATAAAGTTTCCGAGTGGTGTCGATTTTTCTGAAGATTGTTCTATGTCTGTGAGGATGAACATCCGTCTTCCATTGGGCTTCGGCCGAGAAACGGCCACAAGTCACATGACAAATGTAGCGACTTTAAAGAGACAGCCACAGTGCCTCATTCAGAAGCTCGAGGAGACAGAAACATAGATTCGGCTTCCTTTATAATCTCTGAGGTGTGAATATATAAAATATCGCGTCGTTGAGACATGAATTTCGCGACTCGGAGTCTGCTTATGTCATATTACATAATAACTTCCTTACGCGGTCCGACCCCACGGTAACTACTAGACTAGGGTTGGCGGCACTCAGGATCATGTAGCGGCTCTGCCGGTGTAGCACATCGGCCTCTTCGCAGATACCAACGTATCCTGCACGGCAATTTTTATCCTGTCCAGCGGCCTCCATCTGGCGACGATGCTCAGCTGTCGTACCCCGTTGGAAACAGCACTTGTTTCTGCGGGAATTATAAGCGCTCTCATGACAGCGATCGTCATCCTCACGAACGCCGAAGTGCATAGCGTAGAGGGCCCCTCTCCGCCCCTGTCTTCAGCTGCTGTCGTCGATATTGGTCGCGCCTCCCAGCCACCAGCGGGTGAGGCTCTCCCCACCGGGCTTCTCGGTCTGATCGTCCTCTGTGCTCATTTCAAGCCCGCGCGCACCACTCATCTCTGGACCACCTGCTCGTTCTCCGATCGGCTTCCACAGTCTACGACTCGGTCCTCAGTCAGATAGCTCCCGGAATTGCGCTGACCGAAACCATTATGGCCAGCGAACGGTTCAGAACATCCCCGGTCTATAAAGCATGGTGCCAACTGCGTGTCTTGACCTCCGTGCGCGCTCTGATTCTACAGAAATACGCTCTCGGGTTGAAAGCAGGCGACAACATTGAGGTGATTCGTTCATCTCGTATTCTGCAGTCATTCTCATCCAATCGCAGTGCCAATGCATCCGGTCGAGGACCGACTTCCAGCGCTGTGCAGCGTGCCAGAATATGTATTATTACTCCAAGAAATGCCAGATTCGGGACTGGCGCGAGGGCGATCACCGTCGGACGTATTTAGCCTTCCAAACGTTTCGGCTCCCTGCGCAACGCCTACACTTCCACCCAAAAACACTCTGATCTGCGGCCAGGTTCCCCCGATCTCATCACCGTGCGAGACCAGGGCTTTCTGCGCGCACTCCTCCACCACGACTACGAGAAACAGAATCACAGCATCCGCATCCGCCAGGTGTTATATATGCTGGCGCATCCCGGTTCCGCGTTCTTCACTCGTTTCGATTACACGGGTGGGGAGATCTCGTTCGGCATCCACCCTATGGCTGAGTCACCCGGGCCCTGGTCATAGGAGAGCTTCGCACTGCGCGTAACGAGGAGTGCCGGGCGCATGGAGCTGTACGCGATGGTTCTTGCGGGTGGGCTGGAGATGCTGTTCTCCCTGCGCCGCAATCAAGGTCAGCGACGCATTGAAGTTGAAGCGCATAGCTCTCGCCGCGCAGAGTTTCGCAGGGGAGTCTGGGAGTCGGGGTTCTGAGGTGGTTCGCGCGCTGGTCGTTGGGATTGATGACGCAGAGGTGGTTGAAATTCACTAGCGTCGTCATTTTCGGCGTGAGGGAGGACGGCGCGCCCTCATCATCACCGTGGCTTGTGAGCACCTCAGCGGTACGTCCGACAACCTCAAGTTCAAGTTGGGTCGGTTGATCTAATCCATTGTCGTACAATTCATACTGTGCTGTTACTGTGTTACAACTTGAGAAAACCCCGAACCCCATCAACCGATCACATTAATTGCCCTCCCTCGCAAGCCTCTCCCGCTCCCGTTCTTTCATCTCCTGCTGGATCTTAATCCTCCGGGGAACAATCATCTCCCTGCCCCCCTCGATCTTCCAACCCTCCAGGCCCGCAGGAAATCCTAGCTCCTTCAAAGTCTTCTGCTCCACCAGACTAAAGTCTCCTTCCACGGCGGCGTCGAGCGTGAACGGGGTCTTCAGCGACACAGGCGGATTTGTGATCACCCGCGGGACGCGCGTCGCGTTCTTCGACGGCGAATGCACCATGAGCGGGTGGAGCAAATACACGTCACCCACGTGCCCCGTCATCTCGTGGAAGCTCGTGTCTGATGCGAGCGCCCGATCCTGGACGATGGACGAGAAGAACAAGAACCGGTCGGGGCCGGTGGACTCGGGCGTCCCGCGGGGGTGCATCCGAAGTGTCACACCGTTTGGGTTGTTGTACTGCCACACTGCACCGTCAGGCAGACCAAATCGGATGGCTAGATCCTTCGCACCAAATGCCTCGCTACGACGCCAATGCCATCGCTGCACATTGCGGTGCCGCCGCCCCCCGGAGCGATATCGCTGAAGATAGGAATGACGAGGAGCGCCTGCTCGGGCGAGTCGAGAAAGTGGATGAAGATGTCGCCGTCTACATGCCAACGATCCAGCTCCCTGAACGCCACCTCGCCTTGCCCTTCCTTCCCGAGATTCACGATGAAGCTGTCTTTCCACACTTTCGTCTGCTCCGATATGCGATCTTCACCGCCGACGAGCTCACATATGGCGTCCCACGCCTTCGGCGCGAATTCTGAGATGCGCACCGAGGTGTGCGAGGGCATGTTAATGCGCTCGGCGTTCCAGGTCGATTTGTCGGTGGAGGACATTCCGAGGCGGGTCCAGAGGTTGGCGGTGAATGCCTCGGATGCATCGCGAGAAAAGCAGTTGGTGAGGTGGACGAAGCCGTGGGTGAGGAAGTGGGATTTCTGCGCGGGGGTGAGAGGAGACATGACACCACTGGTAGATGCACTGCCACTGTTCCGTATGCACCGAGCATTTTCCGACGGCGTGCACGCGGGCGGGGACATCCTAGGAGTTCCCAGGTGCAAAATATTACTATTCTGGGCAGTATTTAACTGCAGAAAGCGAGGCAGATTATTGAACCAGCAATCATGTTCAATTTACAACGCATCAGTGGCAGTGTCAGGATAGAAGATGGGTCGAATTTGCTATTAATTGAGATCCTTCTGCAGGATTGCCCACCGGGACAATCAAATCTTCACGGTTCGCTGAATTTATCGCTGGATCTTAATCCGTCCTGGGATCCAAATTAGATCTTATGATCGGGTTCTCCAGCTCGCGAATCACTGCGTGTTTTACACGATTCATGCCGAGGATGCTCGCCGAGGAGGTCCAGAGGACAGGGCCAACATTTTGTTTGCAAATTCTCATTCAACAATCAAACGGCCCGTCTTTGATTATGTGTATGAAAGATGCGTAATACCAGCACACAGGGATAATTGTACAAGACCGTTTCCAGGCGGAATCTCTGCAGTTGGGGAAATCAGGGAATGGCAACCATGTTCACGGAGAAGGAATACATACCTGAGTCTCAACACAAATGACCCTCTGGAAATTCCAGTCGGCAGCCCAGCTCACGTAAGCCGTCTCGGAACCGGGTGAAACAGCGATCGGCAACAACACGATGCCAGCTGCCGTAGAGTACGAGGCGCTGCAGTGGGGCGAAGTCGGGGGTGAGGAAGAGACCGAGGTGTCCCTCTATGGGGCCCCAATCGCGGATGACAGAGTGATCGGAATGCAGGCGGATGTATGTATGACAAGGATGACTGCTGGTGCAAGTATGATACGGACGGCTGCTCGTCTCTCGGACGGGAGAAACGGTTCCAGACATCGTAGCAGAGTTCACGAAGGCGGGGACATCGTGAAAAGATGGTGGGGAAGGGGATGTTGGAGCGGGAGCCGTGGAGCTCTAGCGTGTAGAGAGACGGGAGGACAGGGAAGTCCACGGAAGACACAGTCGGTAAAGAACACTGCAGTCAGCTTTCGAATTCGCGGCCGAGACGGATGAGGATGACGGAACTGGAAATTTTCATTGGCGAACGGATCCGAAAAGCTGAACGGTGTTCGAACGACGTGAGTTCTGCAACGAAATTGCTACAGCAGCTGATAGCTTCATTGAGATCGCGAGATCGTCCACCTGGACCTCCGGACGGGAGCATTTGAAACAATCCACGCCGCTCCCACCAACGAGACCTTTCGTAAGAACCCGTTCTTCAACTTCAGACTCTGCGGGGACTTCGCCACCGTCGGATTGCACCAAGATAGTGTGTTTCGGTGCATGGTGATAGACTGGCGCAGGAACACCTCGTTTCGTCTCACAGTATGTTTTCCCAGAAATACATGACGCGAGCTAATAACGCTCCCAGTCGTCCAATCCCCTCCTCGTGGAGATTATCCCTGGGTACCTCATATTCACCACTAGGGCCGTCGCGGGCGAGCAGGTCGTCGGTCAGGACCTCTGTGTCAGCACCCTGGACTCGCTGGAGAAATGCTGGGCTGGTCCCACCGGTGCTGCCTCCAATTACCCCATCTCGGTGCACGACCTCGACACGGTGATCTCAGAATGTACCTCCCTCAAGAACCTGTTGGCGCAGGTAGATTGAGTACGTAGTTTGGACGCGGTGAACGTCCGACTTCACGCAGATAGTAGTTGTAAGCAAAATAAGTTAAATTCATAGTACGAGATACAGCTGCTTAAATACTACGAGGTGAACAGCCGCTCTAAGTCAATTAGAACCATACGGACTCATGCCGGAGTCATACAGAGTCATATTCCAAGTCATAAATATATTGTACACTATTCTACAACAGTCGGAGCAAATCTACCAAGTTCCACACAGCACAGGTTTGTACTGGCGGATTGCCCGAGATGCCCGAAGGCACTGTTTCCAACAGAACCCCACCAGTGCGCTTCTCAATGCCCACGAGAGTGTCGTCCAGCGCGGGACGTATTGATTCTGGCTGTACCTCTCAAACCAGAAGCGCGCTACGTTTCAGAGCTGCCGCCTGGCGCTCGGAGGCAGCGGGCTCAAATGGCGTTACGGGACGTCCCGCGACGCGGAGCCCAATACGATATCCGCCACAATATCCCATTCAGGCCACCGTGCAGTCCGGATGGACGGCGACCGCGTACGGATTATCCCGCCCTCGCGAGAGGACAAGCATTTGATGATCGACTTACCTGGGGTCGACTTACCTGAGGTCGGGGAACGTGTGGAGCTCTCTGCTTACAATGAGACATTGTCATATACCACCTCTAGTTCTGTCGTCGTCTTGTACTTTAGATAATTATGCTGACTCCAGGACCAAGTTCTCGCCACCAGCGATCCACACATTCAACGTCTCGGAGTCGGTAGGCATCAAGAACAATGTCCACACGCTACTCGATCCTCAAGAAGAGACAAATTCTAACATCCCTCATCTGGTGGTCAACAATTTCTATAACATAGCTCGAGAAGATTGCGTGCTTGGTGGTAAACCTTGCCCGCTCGTCCGTATATTTATGTGTGCTCCACGATAGACCCACACCAACGCCGAGATCGATCGGCTGGAGGAGCCACAGAGAACTCTGCTACTGTCGAAGGTCCCGAAACAGAACATTACGACCGAGCATGTATTCTGGAAGGATTACACAATTTTTTACAACCGACATGGGAAACGCATACCTGGATGTGCTCGCACCGATGCAGACGTGGAGCTGAGCATGCAAGCTGCCATGGAGCGGCATGTCGGCGCCTGCGATACCGCTTCTAGTATGAACCTTTCCAGATTTCCAGAGATAGACACTGATAGAGCGGCCCAGCTCCAGAAGTGGAAACCGCCGTGGATCTTGCGTGGTTCGTAACTAAGCTCGCCCATCGGGCAATTGCCCTGGTAAGAAGAAGATCCACATATAGACGGGAAAGTAGAAGTAGACATAAAAGGCAAAAGCCCTTTTGAGGAAGTGGTCTTTTAACAGAGCTGGTTCTTCGAAGCCGACGGCGAGGCGAATCTTCCGATTGGGTGGCACCTGCCGAGTTGAGGCGGAAGAGGATCGGCGGCGGGCCGCCTCGGGGCCCGCGCGAAGGGAAGAAACCCGTAGACTCAGTTACGAGACTCGCGTACCTGGCCCTGGAACTCTATTACAGTTTTACGACATGACAAAGAAGATCATGTTTGTGTTGGTCGGATGTCAGTCAACATGCGCAAACATGATCCAATAACATCTTTCAATCTTTGACTGCGTGCTTGTCTGCACGGAAAATACCTGGCGACTTCAAGTCGCTTTCGGAATTCGGCTATTGGTATGCGAACAAAACGCGCCCCAACGCGGCCAGAGCTATGCAAATCCCCAGGTGAAAATCTGCGTTTTGGGAACAGCGCGCCTGCGTCTCTGTTTACCGAAAACGAACAGCATCCGCGCTAATCTTCTTGAAATCCCCTGGAGCCGTTAAGCAATTCTTTTCGCGCCACGGCGTCCGACCTTCAAGTTTAGACTTTGGTATCACAACGTGACCGATGTTCAAATTCATCGTCAAGGTCTTATTGTGGTTAGCAGCCTCCGCTGCTCAGCTGGGCGGGACATTTGACTTGGGGTGGCTCATCTGCCCAGGCCGCATGCCTGCTCGCTCCCGGCTTTCACATCACTAAGCGAATCCTAACCAGTCGCCGGCAACGCGCCAATAACCCCTCCTAGCGCGCCCCGCCGCGCAATCACCCCCTAGCCCCGCCGCGCACTGGAACAAACCCGCAGTATCACGTCAGGCGGGCGGCGCCATGGTTATAATCGCGCTGCGCACATCACCGCGGTTGTGTCGGGTGAGGTCGGGTGAGCAGCCCATGACTCGGCCTCCACAGCTGATCTGCCAGTGTGATCAGCCACCCGTCACCTGCGATAAGGCGCGCGCGGCGTATAAAGCCTGGGGGCCCAAGGCGTACCGATTCCTTTTTTCGTCCCCCTACCGCCTCCCGCACACGTAAACCCGCCCGCCCGCCGCGCCGCACCGCACGCCCCCACCAACGCCGCTCTTCCGCCGCAGGCACCAATCATGGCGTCGCATATTCGCGTATAATCCGCGCAACGACAGACGGACATGCATCGCAATACCACCCGGCCGCGGCTGCTTCGACCGCCTCGCCATCGCGCGAAACTCTTCCCCTGGCGGCGGCTAATCAGTTGTCGCGCCTGGTGTCCGGGGTCCGCGCGTGGGGAATTACGCCGTTGGTGTTGTTACCCGGCGGCCGTGCGGGGCGGGCTGGGGTTTGGGGAATAGACGGTTGGATGGGGATGGGGAATTCCAATTGTCCACATTATTTTTCGGTGAGTGCCGGCGTCGTCGCGTGCGGGTGCAGTTTCCTGCCCCTCCCGCTTCCCAGTTCCCAATCCTAGATCTTTTCGAGATTCCGTGTCGGTCGATGTCTGCGCTGGCAGAGCTAGCAGTTGATACAGCCGTGCCACGTACGAACACATACGCTGCGAGTCTCGAGATCCTGCCGGCTATAGCTACGTCGACGGATTGTGGACCATCTAGATCCGTGCATCACGTCGGAGATATGATACCGTATGCGGCGCGTCGCCCCATCGATTATGCCTCTGCGCCCGGTGCAGTCCCCATCGGTGCGTCGCCCGCATCCTGTTAGGCTTTTAGGCGGGTAATTTGATAACCGCGCACTAGCGCGCGCTGCTCGTCGGGATTCCGTCGCCCGTGTCGGCTCGCTCGGTCCCGCGCTGCGGCCGCTCCTCCTGCTCCTGCGACTCTCACTCCCACCCCCACCCCGACTCCCACTGTCTGCCATTGCCACGCCACGCCACCGCCAAGAATCCAGCTCGCCCCCCGCGTAATGAATTTGGAATGCGATCCTGCACCCCCTTGCGCATGGATCATGGATCATCCCTCTCCCTGATTTTTGCCAATACGACCACGTTCGCCCTATTCCCCGGCCCCACATTCGCATACTCCCCCTATCCATCCCCCCTTTCCTGTTCCACATCTACTCAGTCTTCTCTTCTATTTCGTTTAGCTACAATTCATTACCCCGCGTTCCCCGCACGGTGACCCCGCGCCATGTCTCACCGCCCATCTGTCTTGTCGCCTTGTTTTCCTGTCGCGATGACGCTTTCCCGATCGGATTCGGACCGGCGACCAAACAATGCTGCGGCTTCTCTAATCTCAGGCAGCGCTTCTCTTGTTTTGATAATCATACAGCCCTGCGCCCATTGGCGGGCGATATGGAATCTTCAATCCGTAATCCGGATAGGTGATTGGATTTGGATTTGGGTTGCGGCGCACATGGCACAGGTGGGGGCGCAGCGGCATGTGTTTCCCGTCGGGCTTTTCGGCGCTTGCTTGGTCCTCGAGTTTTTGCTTACTAACAACATTGGACAATTGTGCAGCCTATCTAATCCCCCGGCCGGGGGTTGTGGGCGCAGATGCATGTGTTAACCGAGCGGGATTCTACATATGCGCCGGCGTCACTGCACTCGCGCGTCGTTGGCGCGCAGCGCACGGCATCCCTCAACAGCGCGCTAATTGTTTACATACATGGCTTCTCCCGCTGCCGTAACCTCAAGCGCCTACCTTCCGGCCCGACGCTCACCCACCCGCCCCACTTGGACACTGGCAGCGCGATAACACTGGTCGATGGCCACAAGCCACACTTCGAATTTTGGATTCTGTGTTCATCTTCGTTCGACAAGTCCATCTCCGTTCGACAAGTTCATCTTCGTTCGTCCTTCAAGTTACTCGGCCGCGGAACTTGCGCCTCGGCAGCGCAGCCCACGTCTCACGCGCGCACGCACGCATGCCCGTCAACTCTCTTTCCTGCCAGCCTTCCTGTCGATCAGTCCTCGTTGCCTTCGCTTTCGCGTCGTCATCATCGCAAACGGTAAATCCTCCCAATAAGGACCAAGATAAACGCCGACGTGGCCCCGCCGGAGCCGCGTCGTTTATCCGTGTTTACCCGCGCCCCCTCGCACTCGCACTCACGCCCACGGGCTGTCTGGCGCTGATATCGGATTCGAGGCTGATCTTCCCATGGTGATCTTCCCACCCGTACTGGACGTTTCCTTCCCACTCGCACTGATGTTTACCTCTGTGCCAGCCTGAGAGATTAAAAGGGCGCGGCTACATGGAATATAGACGTATCTGTGATTTACATCGGAAGCTGCCGGTTGCACCGTCTGCGTCTGCGTATGCTTTAAAATTCAAAATTTAGCCTCACCGAGCGGATTTATCGCTATTCCTCGCTTCGGTATAGGCTCGTACGTATAGGCAATGCCGATGGGTGCCCGGGTGCGCTTTAAATTTGACTTCTTCTGCGCGTGTATTTTGTGTGTGGTGTCGTAAATAAGTATGGCATCCCTAAGACAAAGACAGGCTCGGGCGCACGCGGGGTGGCGTTGGGTCGCGCGGGCGCGCATCAGGACGGCAGCGCATCAGCCCACGTTAATTGTGGAGGCGAACGTGGATGTAGATGCGGATGTGGATGCGAATCGAGTCAGCGTCTATGTATGGGGAGTGTGTGGGGGGTTGGCCGTGGGTGGATGTAGTGAGTTGGACGTAGCATCAATATCTCGAATGTACACAGACGGGAGTTGAATGATAGTAATAACATCAATACATGTATGCCGTGTCGTGTTGAAACCCGGATAATTCGTGGGACGGGGACGGAGGTGAGGCAGAGGATCGCGGTGTGGTTCTGTACGTTGGGATGGCGGTCTAGAGTGAGTTGGACGTGCATAAATTACATTTAACCAGGGTTGATATCTTGAATGATGCATAATATCAACATGCCGTCCGTAGTATATACATATATGCCGTGTGCCGCGTCGTGCCGCGTCTGAATCGTGTGTCGTCTCTGAGAGATCCGAATAATTCGTGGGAGGGAGGAGACGGATGGTGGCGTCGGTGTGGGAGGCGGGGTTCGTTCAACTGTCAAGTCGGTCGTTCGGAAGCGGGGAGGTTGTGGTGGTTCGGAGACGTGGCGTACCGGTGCTTCGAATTAAGATGGTGCTTCGAATTATGGGCACTTCGAAATATCGTTCGCTCAGCGTTGTGTAGGGGCATTTAAATGCATCCTTACTTGTTTCAGCGGGACCGCACACCGTATATTAGATTGTGCAGACAGATATAGATTTACATTCGGTGTGTGCGGCGTCTGGACTCGGATGCCGTTAAACGATGGCTGAATACCAAATGCCGGGAGATGCCGCATCGTGTCTGTCTCTGCAACGGCATCGGCACTGACACGAAGAGGAATTCTGATTCTGATTTAGGGTGCTAGTTAGGTATATGGGTGTGGACGTGCTGTGGGTCCATTACGCCTCGGCGCGCAGGATCCGACTGCCCATGCGGTCAGGATGGGAAAGAACGAATGCCTACGGCTCGCAAGCGCCCCACCCATTGTCCCCTTGCGCCCACCATCCCCCGGAGAATGCCACATCGTGCTCGTCTCTCCAACGGCAACGGCATCGGCACTGACACGAAGAAGAATGCTGATGCTGATTTAGGGTGCTGGATAACGTGTCTATCTGGGCGGTTAGATATCTGGGTGTGTGGGGTCCAAGACGCCGCCCCGGTGCGCAGGATCCGACTGCCATGCGTTCAGGATGGGAATGCGTGTGCGATCAGACTCGCACGCGGGAGGTGAAGTTAAAGTTGAAGTTGACGATAAGTACCAATCAGTCCTGTCGTAATTGGACTATTACATGTTATTAAATAGTGTTGCCCAGAATCAGGCGCAGCGCAAAGTGTATCCGGATTACAGTACAGTACAGGCATCTCCTCTCTGCGTTACGATTACGCCTATTGATATTTTGGGGCGCTGCTGTGGGTCCAAGGCGCAGGAGCCGCATGCCAGTGCTTTTAGTGTACAAGTAGAACTTGTGCGATCACTGGCAGGCGCGGTACGGATGTTGAATAAAAAAAACATGTACCATTCCTGCTGCCAGTGTACTGTTGCTTGCGCAATTATTAACACACGGATAATCAGAATACCCTGCGGCTACATTCCGCTGATTCACGTTGATATTCGGGCATCGCGGATGTGGTGATGGGTGCACGCCGCCGCCTCGGCGCGCAGGATCCGAATGTGGATAAACGAAAAAAAAATACGCTCGAAGATACATAGATTCCCTGCGGCGCGGGCGGGGGGGACTTGCTCGCTTACCCACCCACCGTTCCTTCGTGCCCAACGCCTCCCCCGCGTGCTGCGTCGTGCGTGTCTTGCGAGATCCGCCTAACTCGTGGGAGGGGGGGTGGTGGCGTCGGTGGGAGACGGGCTTCGTTCAACTGTCAAGCTGTTGGAATGGAGACGCGGGTTTGGCGGTGAGGTAGATACACTGTAGCTGTAGTTGTTGAGCATGGGATATTGGTCGAAATCTGATCTTCTTCGAAACAACGGACGGTGTGGTTCGAAATTGAATGCCGGTCGGTGGGTGGGTGGTTCGAATTTATGTCAATGGAAATGGGCGGTTCGAAATATCGTTCGTTCGTTCGGTCTAGGTGCAGCGCAAAAACACGACGCACCTCAGACTATATCTTTACTTACTTCCTTACATACCTGGGTGTATTATTATATTATATTATATTATATTATATTATGCAGACAGATGTAGATCTCAATTCGGTGTGTGTGGCGTGTGGACTCGGATGCCGTTAACGATGACCACATACCAAATACCAAATGCCGGGCGAACGCCGCATCGTGCCTGTCTCGCCAACGGCATCGTGCCCGTCTCTGCAACGGCATCAGCAGGGAGAGGAATTCTACTGATTCTGATTTAGGGTGCTAGATACGTATCTATCTGGGCGGTTAGGTTACGGTATCTGGGTGTATGGGTCCGAGTGCTGCAAAGATGAGAATCTAGATTGCCTGCGGCGCGGGCGGGGGACCGCTCGCTTATGCTCGCGTCCACCACCTCAGGGGCTTGACAGGTCTAGGTTTGTATCCTCTTGCGCACTAGTGCGTACTCCCCGGAGGGCTCGGCCTACCGTACCGAGCAGTCAATAAATCCCGGGTCCGGACAGGTCGGTTTTCCTTGACCAATCCGGACCGGGACACGGACTGAGCGTACCGACATACTGTATTAATATTCTCCCGTTCCTGTCCAGATCCAGACGGACGCATTGTCCTGACAGACGACTCGGAGACTTTGACCAATCCGGGCCCTGCCATTTTTGGGGGTTCCGCAGTGAATCCCGGTGCGCAGGATCCGACTGCCCATGCGTTCAGGATGGGAATGCGTGCGATCAGCACGGGTACGTTGTATTATTTTATTATTATTCTGCACGGGCTCAGTCGTAGTGGGAATCGTGAATTGTACGGGTTGGATTCAATTCGCGTTGATTAATATTCGGGCGTCGCACATGTACGGGTGTGGGTGGGTGCAAGCCGCCATGCGCGGTCCGCCTCCCCCGCCCACCATCGGTGCGCGGGAAGAGGATGCCTGCGGCGCCTGAATGCATAGATTGCCTGCGGCGCGGGCAGGGGAGACTTGCTCGTCTACCCACCCACCGTCTACTCGCGTCCACCGCCTCCCCACCCACCGTCCCCGAGAGGCCCGGGTGAACGTGAAGTTCAAGTTCAAGTCGACGATAAAGTGGGAGTCCTGTCGTAATTGTACTATGAATATTAGGCTGTTTTATAATCATAATCTTGAGCCCGCTCCGACCTCAACTTGGCACAAGCCGGGGCCTTGATTCTTAATCGTAAAACACCCTCGGAGATCCGACTCGGAGTCATTTAATATTCTGCCTCGACTTCGAAGTCGAGGGCTTGGCGTATCATATATATCCATGTGGGCGTGATGACGATGAACCGGAGTCAGGGGAGAAGTTGGATGTCAAGTCGTCATGGTGGTCTTATGCACAACTCGTCATTCAACTTCGATTTCGTGCCTAAATTCTAATCATGCAACACCCCATGGCCAGAATCAGACGCAGCGCAAAGTGTAGTATCTGGATTGCAGGACAGGCATTTGTGGTGAATGTCAGGGTCCTAGTACAGTACAGGTATCTCCTCTCTGCATTCCGCTGATCGATATTCTTATTATTTGATAGTCGGGCTTCGCAGATGTGGGTCCCCCGCCCCGTCGCGCAGGATCCGCATACGAGTGCGGGTGCGCTTACTGTACAAATACGATACGATAAAAATACCATTCCTGTCGTTCCTGCTGTACTATACTATTATTTGGGCATTTTATTAACAAACGGACACGGTCGCAGCCTAGGACCGTGACGGAGCGAGATAAAGAACCCGCGTTGATTGATATTCGGTGGATTTGGGTGTGGGTGGGTGCAAGCCGCCGTGTACCGTCAGCGGCGCGCACGACCCGAATGCATAGATTGCCTGCGGCGCAGACGGGGGGGACTTGCGAGCCGCAGGCGAGCAAGCGCCCCATCCACCGTCCCCTCGCGCCCACCATCCCTGAGTGCTTTTATTGTACAAGTAGAACTTGTGCGATCACTGGCACGGCGCGGTACGGATGTTAAACGAAAAAAAAACATGTGCCATTCTTGCTGCCAGTGTACTGTTACTTGCGCAATTTATTGACACACGGACGTGGTCGCGGTCGCAAAGGTAGATAATAAAAACAACCCGTCCCCGCGGCCACATTCCGCTGATCCACATTGATATTCGGGGGTCGCACATGTAGTGGTGGGTGCACTGCCGTCGCCTCGGCGCGCAGGATCCAAATGTGGATAAATGAAAAAACAACGCCCGAAGATACACGGATTGCCTGAATGCGGGCAGGGGAGACTTGCTCGCCTGCGGCTCGCGGCCCCGCCTCCCCCACGCACCATCCCCAGCGTGCTGTGTCTTGCGTCTTGAGAGACCTGCCTACCTCGTGGGAGGAGGGGGTGGTGGCGTCGGTGTGGGAGGCAGGTTTTGTTCAACTGTCAAGTTGTTGGAATGGAGACGCGGGTTCGGCGGTGGGGTAAATACGCTGTAGCTGTAGCTGTTGAGATTGGTTGAAATCTGATCTTCTTCGAAATCACGGGCGGTGGGTCCCGTCGGCGAGTGTGTAATTCGAATGCGGTTCGAAATATCGGTCGCCTGCGGCTCGCGGCCCCGCCTCCCCCACGCACCATCCCCCGCGTGCCGTGTCTTGTGTCTCGAGAGACCTGCCTACCTCGTGGGAGGAGAGGGTGGTGGCGTCGGTGTGGGAGGCGGGCTTTGTTCAACTGTCAAGCTGTTGGAATGCAGACGCGGGTTTGGCGGTGGGGTAGATACACTGTAGCTGTAGCTGTTGAGCATGGAATATTGGTCGGAATCTGATATTCTTCGAAAGAATGGGCGGTCAGGGAGTGTGTGGTTCGAATTATGACAATGGGCGGTTCGAAATATCGTTCGTTCAGTCTAGGTGCCACATACACACGACGCACCTCAGACTATATCTCACTTACTTCCTTACATACCTGGGTGTATTCTTATTATATTGTATTATGCGGACAGATGTAGACTTAAATTCGGTGTGTTTATGCGGCGTTTGGACTCGGATGCCGTTACAAGATGGCCAAATATCATATGCCAGGGGAGTACCGCATTGTGTCTGTTTCTGCGTCGGCATCGGCACTGACACCATGACGAAGAGGAATTCTGATTCTGATTTAGGATGCTAGATGACGTATTTATCTGGGCGGTTAGATATCTGGGTGTGTGTGTCCAAGACGTCGCCTCGGTGCACAGGGTCAGACTGCCCATGCGTTCAGGATGGGAATGCGTGTGCGATCAGCGCGGGTACGTTGTGTTATTTATTCTTACTATGCACGGGCTCAGTACTAGCCCAGTGAGAATCCCGTCTTGGATGCGGCAAGAATGCTAAAAGTTACAACCGAAATCTGCCAAAATTCCAAGATATCCTAAGATAGGTTCTCGAGCAACCAACAGGAGGCAGGAGCATTCTTGCCGTTTTCAGGATATCACAAGGATCCCAAGACATGATTCTCACTGAGGCTCAGTCGTAGTGGGAAGCGTGAATGTGCAGTTTGGATTCAATTCGCGTTGATTAATATTCGGGCGTCGCACATGTACGGGTGTGGGTGGGTGCAAGCCGCCGTGCGCGGTCAGCGGCGCGCACGACCCGAATACATAGATTGCCTGCAGCGCGGGCAACGGAGACTTGCTCGCCGAAGGCGAGCAACCGCGCTCGCTTATGCTCGTGTCCACCGCCTCCCCATCCACCATCCCCAACGGCATAGGCATTCTGATTCTATCTATCTATCGGGCGGTTAGGTTACAGTATCTGGGTTTCTGGGTCCAAGTGCTGCACGTATGGGAGTCGCTGTGGAGCCCTCAAGATGTCAGGGGCTTGGCAGGTCTAGGCCTGGCCATGGGTTTGCATCCTGCATCCTGCTGGAATATCTTGCGCACTCCTCGGAGTGCCCGACCTACGTATACCGAGCAGTCAATAATCTTGGGTCTGAACGTGTTCCGGACAGGGCATGTTTCCTTGACCAATCCGGACCAGGACACGGACTGCGCGTACCGACATACTGTATTATTATTTTCCCGTTCCTGCAATGTCCAGATCCAGACAGACGGACGCACTTCCCGAATTGTCCTGAGGACGAGACTTTGGCCAACCCGGCCCCTGAAATTTTTGGGTTCCGCAGTGACATGGGATGCGTGTGCGATGAGAGGTGAAGATGAAGTTCAAGTTCAAGTTGACGATAAAGTGGAGTCCTGTCGTAATTGCATCCGAGTCGTTAATATTAGAGTGTTTCATAATCATAATCAGAATCTCGAGCCCACTTCGACCTTGAGACACAAGCTGGACCTTATAATAATTCTTAATCATGAAATACCCTCGGCGATCCGACTTGGGGTCATTAATATTCTGCCTCGACTTTGAAGTCCAGGGCTTGGCGTATCGTATCGTATATATCCATGTCGGCGTAATGACGATGAAGGCACGAGAACCGGAGTTAGGGGAGAGGTTGGATGTCAAGTCGTCACGGTGATGCTATGCACAACTTGTCATCCAAGTTCCATTTCGTGCTTAGGACCGTGACGGAGCGAGATAAGGAACCTGTGTTCGAACTTGATTAATATTCGGGCGTCGCACATGTATGGGTGTGGCCGTGCGCGGTCAGCGGCGCGCACGACCCGAATGCATAGATTGCCTGCGGCGCGGGCAAGGGAGACTTGCTCGCCGAAGGCGAGCAAGCGCGCTCGCTTATGCTCGTGTCCACCACTTCGCCTACCTACCATCCCCCGGACTACCGCCGCATCGTGCCCGTCTCTCCAAGCATTCTGATTCTGATTTAGGGCCCCGATATATATTGGGCGGTTAGGTTACAATATCTGGGTGTCTGGGTCCAAGTGCTGCCAGTGCACGCATGGGAATCGCTGTGGAGCCCTCAAGATGTCAGTGGCTTGACAGGTCTAGG
The DNA here is from genome assembly GCA_029204335.1 of Mycena vulgaris. Taxonomy (NCBI): domain Eukaryota; kingdom Fungi; phylum Basidiomycota; class Agaricomycetes; order Agaricales; family Mycenaceae; genus Mycena; species Mycena vulgaris. Next base: position 79,671 of record JARGYA010000559.1, read on the forward strand.
CCTGGCCATGGTTTGCATGCTGTATCCTGCTGGAATATCTCGCGCAATCCCCGGGGTGCCCGGCCTACGTATACCGAGCAGTCAATAAATCCTGAGTCCGGACTGGGCATTTTTCCTTGACCAATCCGGACTGAGCGTACCAACGCACTGTATTAATATTCTCCCGTTCCTGCAGTGTCCAGATCCAGACAGACAGACGCACTTCCCGAATTGTCCTGAGCACGAGACTTTGGCCAACCCGGCCCCTGACATTTTTGAGGTTCCGCAGTGAATGCGTGTGGGATCAGACGTGGGAGGTGAAGGTAAAGTTCAAGTTCAAGCCGACGACAAAGTGGAGTCTTGTCGTAATTGCATCCGAGTCATTATTATTAGAGTGTTTTAGAATCATAATCAGAATTTTGAGCCCAACTTGAGCCCACTCCGACCTTGAGGCCCAAGCTGGGGCCTTATAATAATTCTTAATCGCGAAACACCCTCGGAGATCCGACTCGGAGTCATTAATATTCTGCCTCGGTCTCGAAGTTGAGGGCTTGGCGTATCGTATCGTATATATCCATGTCGGCGCGATGACGATGAAGGCACGAGAACCGGAGTCAGGAGAGAAGTTGGATGACAATTTGTGCGTATACCGAGCAGTCAATAAATCCTGGGTCCGGACAGGTTTTTTTTTTTCCCTTGACCAATCCGGACCGGGACGCGGACTGGGCGTACCGACATAATACTGTATTAATACTCTCCCGTTCCCGTCCAGATCCAGACCGACGGACTTGTCGCATTGCATTGTTCTGACAGACGAGACTTTGACCGACCCGGCCCCTAGCTTTTTTGGGGTTCACATGGTAGGTAGGTAGAATTACGCGGCACGGTTCAACTCATGGACGCCGGTTAATGCGTGTGCGATCAGACGCGGACGCGGGAGGTGAAGTTCAAGTTCAAGCTGACGATAAAGTGGAGTCCTGTCGTAATATTAGGGTGTTTCATAATCATAATCTCGAGCCCAACTTGAGCCCACTCCGATCTTGAGGGGCCTTACTTCTTAATCGTTCAATGCGTGTGCGATAAGACGCGGGAGGTGAAGGTGAAGTTCAAGTTCAAGTCGACGACAAAGTGGAGTCCTGTCGTGATTGCATCTGTAATCATTAATATTAGGCTGTTTCACAATCAGAATTTTGAACCCAATTTGAGCGCACTCTGACCTTTAGGGGCCTCACTTCTTAATCGTGAAACACCCTCGGAGATCCGACTCGGGACCATTTAACATTCTGCTCGACTTCGAGGTCCAGGCCTTGGTGTATCGTATGTATCCATGTCGGCACGATGATGATGAAGACACGAGAAGCGGAGTTAAAGAGCAAAAGTTGGGGGAGAAGCTGGATGTCAAGACGTCAAAGTGGTGCTATGCACCTTCTAATGATGCAAACTCCTATCGTTGCCCGGACTCAGAATCGGTCGCAGCGCAAATTTACAGTGTAGAACCTGGATTGCAGGACAGGCATTTGTGGTGGATGTCAGGGGTCCTAGTACAGTATCTCTGCATTCCGCTGATCGGTATTATTATTATTTGATAGTCGGGCGTCGCGCTGGGACATGTGGTGGGTGGGTCCGCGCGCCGCCCGCAGAATCGAGTGTGCTTACTGTACAAATGCGAGACGATAAAAATACCATTCCTGTCGTGCCCGCTGTCCTCAATACTATACTATATTTGAGCAATTTATTATCTTATCACACGGACGCAGCTCAGGACCATGAC